>SJYC01126907.1:0-92875 GCA_006408675.1 Madoqua kirkii
CCAAGAGGCCAGGGAGCGGGGTGGTGGCTGTCTCTTATACACATCTCCCGTGTTATGTGATACCAGGCAGGGCGGAATCCCTGAGCCCTGCCTGGAACAGCTCGCACAGAAACATCTGCGTGGATTTGCCGGTTTTCCTTAAGCTAGGGCCAGCTCAGCTCCTCCAGGGCCGCGTGCAGCAAAGCTGCTGACAGCTCTGCAAGGCAAAGGCAAGAAGTTCTTCCTTGGTTACAAAGGGCTCTGTTCCTCCAGACCAGGCAGTGGAGCATCCTCTAGGGAGGGACAGCAGTCCAGGTGAGGCACGTGAGTGGTGAAGACCTTAAACGGGACACTGGGTTAAGCCCCAAGGGGCTGTCCCCTCTATCCTTCTCCCCCATCCCCAAACGACAGAAGTCAGGAAGTTCCTGCTACAGGAAGTGGCCATGAGGGTGAGGGGTGTAAAGTGAGACCAACCCTGCTGGCTGGCTCGCAGTTGGAAGCAAGAAACAAATTCTGCTCAAGTTATGAAATAAGCCGATCAGTTCCTCTCTTGGGAAGTAAGAGTGCATGGTGCCCCCAGTGAGGGTGGGCCTGTCAGGCCCAGACTCTGCCCCGAACATCAGTGGGTGCTGCTCCCTGCGAAGCCTGCTCCCCTCTCCGGGGCAGGCGTGCTGTGTCCCAGCGCTGGTGCAGATTGCAGGCCTTGCTGTGCTGCATCCACGCAGTAAGCTCTCAGCCCCAGAGATCAGCTGAGATGAACTCAAAGTCCGCTAAGAGGATCGTTTAAAAACATTTCCACAGTGAGGTGGGGCTTGCTGGTGTAGCTTCTTGAGATGACTGTCTTCTGTGTGTCTGCCTACGTTGTGAATATATCTACATCGGCTTCTAAAATGCCTTCTTGACTTGAACTCCTTGAATGTTTTCGTAAATGCAACAGGTCTGAGTAGCTGGAGTGGAAGCACTGTGGAACATTCTACAACATTCGCTCCAATCCGTGGTGCTTCCCAGGGGACCACCATTTCAACCCAGTCCACTCTGCCTTGAGAGCCCACAGAGCAAGCTTCTTCACTTGGCCTGACATCGCCTTCCCCATGGCAGTGAGCAAATGAGTAAGACATTCAGAGGGCCTGGACGTTTGTAATCTTGACCTGAGTTTGCCTTGATAGGACTTAGCCACTCATGCTGTGGAACAAAAGTGGTCCTCATGAGAAAGCCAGTGGTGGAACTGGAGCAACTGACGATAAGAATTTGTCCAATTCTACCTCTGTTGCGGGCTTCCATGCTGGGGGACTCCAGGGACTAAGTTCCTCTCATGCTTCCTACTATTCCCACTTTTGCTGTTGTTGTTTAGTTGGTAAGTCATGTCAGACTCTTTTGTGCCCCATAGACTGTATAGTACATCAGGCTCCTCTGTCCATGGGCTTCTTCAGGCAAGAATACTGGAGTGGGCTGCCACTTCCTTCTTCACAGGATCTTCCCTACCCAGGGATCAAACCCAGGTCTCCTGCATTGGCAGCCAGATTCTTTACCACTGAGTCACCAGGGAAGCCCTCTTATTTTTAAGGAACACATAAAAATGCAAGCCATATAATTCAGCAAACACATCACATCTTAGGTAATAATCTAAGACATATATCTAGAAAGCTAGTGATAGCAGAGAAGTGCCAATTAAGCAAAAACAGTAGATTTTAGACATGGCCATGAGATGGCTTCTGAAGATCACTTCATGTGTTTCCCTGTTTCCACCTGTCATAAAACTTCCAGAGAGAGAGAGAGTTGGAGGTAAGATTATGGCTCTTAAGTAAACGAGCTACTTTTTTCTAAGTCTAATTGGTTAGAGCTTAAAGAAAGGACTTATGCTCACATGAATTGTGCAGAAAGGAGTTTTAATAAATAGAGAGGCAGTACTAGACAGCACAGACTGAAATCAGAATTCAGAGAAGATCACTTTCTACGAAGAACCCACACCCTGCAAACTCTGCAGTCACAAGAAGTCCTTCTGTGCACTGGGGTTCCTTGGTGAGTACATTTGGAGGCAGGTGTTCATACATAGTAAATAACTCTGTTTACTCACTAAGTATGAGTAAATCGCTTGTCCTCCCATTACTAATAGTAGAGATCCGAACTGCTCTGAGGCCACACCTTTCTGAATTTCCAGGGTTTCTCATCTGCAGCACTAGTGACATTTTGGGTTGGGTCATTTATTGCTGGAAGGAGGGCGGTCCTGTGCGTGGCTGGATATTTAGCTGCACCTACCCACCCCTACCCACTAAATACCTCTGGCACCTCTCTTCCAGTCCTGCAGCCAAAAACGCTCCCAGGCATTGCCCAGTTGTTCCCAGGGGACAAAATCCCTCCTCTTCCCCATGTTGAGAACCTGTGATGTAAGAGGATGTAGGGACGTCTTTTTTCTCCATTGTTTTCTGACAATTAAGTTAGCTCTTAGGGGAGCCCAGAGAGACAGAAGATGTCATTCCCAATGCTGCTGGTCCCCAGCCGGTCGATGGAGTGGAGAGCATGTGGGTGCCCTGAGTTAACCAGTCCAGTCTGGGGGGGTAGGTGAAAGGTCACTGTGACAGCAGTTATTCCCACCCCCATCCCAAGCACCTGGGTTTCCCATGAACAAACCGCATCAAGTGCCAAGTGGGCCAGACCCTGCTGCGGCTGTGAGGAAAGAGGAATTCTGGATTCAGAACATAAAAACAACCCTTTGGCAACAGGCAGTGACTAGAGCAGAGATGAATAATGGCATGTCTCCCTAGAAGAAGTCGTCTTATTTTTGTAGCAAAGCTATCTCTATGTGCTGAGGCATGAGGGGGCATACTGTCTATATACAAAATGCTCCCCAAACATATGATGTTATGCCAAAAACTCTGAAGAGAAGGATATAACATCAAAAACAAAAAAAAAAAAAAAGGGGGGGGCAAAACCGTCTTGGCTCTGTAGACAGAGCTAATGCTTCCTCCACATCGAAAAAAAAATCTACTCTGTGATCAGTCACATTTGAATGCTGTTGGGGGAGGTAACGCTGTGGTTGCCATGGAGACGTGCTTTTCCAGCAGTGCTGGTATCAGGAAGCTTCACTGAGTCGCCTCTCATCTGTAGCTGAGCGCCTGATATACTGGGAGAAGAAAGTCATGGCCCAAACCAAGATGTAGCTCGAGAGGGAGCAGAGCCGTGGCACCAGGGACACTCTCCAGATTTGTCTGGTCCTAGGACCTCAGAGTCCCCTTGGTGTGTAAGGAGACCAGTAGGGGGACAGCGGTGGTTTCTGAGCTTGCAGTGAAGGTAAGACAGGGACGGGGTGGAATGTGCATGAAGGCCAGCCTGTGACACTGACTCCTCCTCCCGCTGGCAATCGAAGCCAAAGGAGCATCTGCTTTGAGCTCTGCCTTTGAAGTGGGAGCTGGTCCTTGCTGTCAGCATTCTGGGCTCTCAGAAGATACTTCTGTAGCCACAAATAGACTAGAAAAGGCTTTGACGGTAACATTTGGCTGGACTCGAGCACTCTGGATTCTCCTGGAAGAAGATTCATGGGTTGCAATGCTAACCCACAAACGTCATACACTTCACGGTGGGACTCAGCGTGGTGTTTTTTCACAAGGAGCAGTATTTATAGGCAGGTGCCTGTACAGCCCGAGAGGTAGCTCAGGCTCCCATTCCTAGTCGCTTTCTCTGTAAGGACCAACTCGTGTCCAATGAGACTGGGTTGGTATCTGACAAATGACGTCTCATGGTTGAAGTGTCTGTTTCCAACAAGCCAAGGTTAAGAGTCTGGCAGTGGACTGACTATTGTGTTACAAAGGTTGATCTCACAAAAGAGGAGCAGGAGTGGCTGACACACCATGTTGTGTGTATGTCATTCTGTGCTCTGGCGGATGGGCTGGCCCTCACTTACAGCAGAGGAGGCGACATAAAAGCAGAATAATGGATTTCAAATAGAATGGGAATTTTTGTACCCCATGGGGCTGTGAGGGGTGAGGCCTGTTGTGTGACTTCTGATTTCCAGGGAAATATGTTTCCTGTGCCACTGCTGAGATGTACTGGGTAAATTCCAGAAGGAATAAGCAGAGTGAGCTATGGCTTCTGGCTTCTCTGGCACCTAGAGTGAGAACTGACACATTTTCTGAAAGAAATAATAGACTACAAACTAACATTCTTGAAGCTTTTAAGACTTTACCTAATCCCAGGAATTTTCTGAAAATATGATGGCTTCCGTTTTCACTTTATGGTATGTCTAGTTGCTAGGGGAGAAGGCAATGGCAACCCACTCAGGTACTCTTGCCTGGAAAACCCCATGGACAGAGGAGTCTGGAAGGCTGCAGTCCATGGCTTCGCTGAGGGTCCGACACGACTGAGTGACTTCACTTTCACTTTTCCCTTTCATGCATTGGAGAAGGAAATGGCAACCTACTCCAGTGTTCTTGCCTGGAGAATGCCAGGGATGGAGGAGCCTGGTGGGCTGCCGTCTATGGGATTGCACAAAGTTGGACATGACTGAAGTGACTTAGCAGCAGCAACAGCAGTTGCTAGGGGAGTTAGTCAAAGAGTAGCTCCTTTAAAAAAATAATCCAAGTCCTGGTTTCCCCTGGTGCCTCAGAGGTAAAGAATCTGCCGGCCAATGCAGGAGATAGCTTTGATCTCTGGACCAGGTTGATCCCAGATGCCACAGAGCAGCTGAGCCCGTGAGCCGTAACTGCTGAGCTTGTGGTCTAGAGTTGGGGAGCTGCAACTACTGAAGTCCACGTGCTCTAGAGCCTGTCTTCTGCAACAGGAGAAGCCACTGCAATGAGAAGCTCACACACCACGACTAGTGAGTAGCTCCTGCTCCACAACTAGAGAAAAGCCTACGCAGCAAGGAAGACCCAGCACTGCCAAAATTAACAAATAAATAAACAAAAATTATATTTTGAAAAGAAAACAACTGTGGTCATGAACATTCACCCTGCATTGCATTCTGACCAACAGATTCTCCTATTCCAGGTCGCTGTGCCTCTTTCAAAATTTCACTCCAACCGGTGTTCTAACCGGGGACTTACAGAGAGGACAGCCCATCACGTGATCTGGGACAGACGCATTCAACCCCTGCAGAGAAAGAAAATTACTTGTAAACAGACAAAAACGTGAGCGGGAAGTTCACCAGGGAACGTCACTGAAACCTGAGGCTGCTGCAGGGACTGGTCTTCCCTCGTTGGGTTAATTTTTACCTTCATGAAATGCTGTTTCCTGTCTCTCCAGCTGGTTTCATTGCTCTCAGCTCCCACATAGCCAACTGGGACCCTGCTCTGGGTTCCCCAGCTTTGACTTAACTTCAATGGACCCTTCATCTCACCTCTGCTACTCATGCCTCACTCATCAGCTCACCTTTTCCAGCCACCTTAGCTTTGGCAGCCTGTAGACCGGCTACCCCAGGGCCTTTGTTTGCCCCTCAGGATCCAGGAGCAAGAGAACTGTGCTACCACGGCTGCCAGGCATGTGATGGAGCATGCTTTCTGAGAGGGGCATTGCCCTGCAAGTGGAGATCAACCTCTTAGTTCAGCCATTGGCTGCCATCTCAGCTCTGAAAGACATCACTCCTTCCCTCCCTGATTCGGCTCCAGCTTTCTTTCCCGACCCTCTCTCTAGCCCAGATGGAGCACTGGCAGGTCCCTGCAGACCTTCCTCTCTCTCACCTCTGTGAGTTTTTGACACCTGTGGGAGATAGGCTACAATGCCAGCCCCAGCCACTTCTTGAAGCCCATCATTTCTGTGACTCTTCCTCTGATCCTGACTGATGGAAAACAAAACAAACTACATGCTCATCCAGTCCTGCTAAGCATGTCTCGTGGCAACATGCTGGTGCCCAGCAGAGGGGAGCGGGTCTCTCCACCCCTTGAATCACAGGCTTGTTTTGACCGATGGAATATGAGCAAACACAACACACGGAGGGGCTGGGAAAGCGTGTGTGCATCAAGGCTTTTCCTCTGTCTAGCTGATCCAAACCCTTTTTCCACCAGGAGAGTGAGCTGGACCACAACTGGAGGACAAGACATCCTCTCCATCTCAGTCATCCCAGATGGGTGAGCCAGGCTCGCCTAGACACCCTGGCACTGCTGAGCCAACCCCAGACAGAAGAACTGCCCGGCCCCCCTTACAGGTTGCACAAGACAACAGGTAGGTGTCTTCTGAACCACTGAGTGTTAAAGCAGTTTGTTAGGCAGCAAACCATCCTTTTGCATCTCTCATCTTGGAATCCTTCTCCTTTTTTGAAGCCGCATAGCAGCTCAGCTGGTAAAGAAACTGCCTGCAATGTAGCAGACCCTGGTTCAATTCCTGGATCAGGAAGATCCCCTGTAGAAGGGATAGACTACCCACTCCAGTATTCTTGGGCGTCTCTGGTGGCTCAGACAGGAAAGAATCCACCTGCAATGCAGGAGACCTGGCTCCAATCCCTGGGTTGCAAAGATACCCTGGAGGAGGACATGACAACCCACTCCAGTATTCTTGCCTGGAGAATCCCATGGACAGAGGAGCCTGGTGGGTTCCAGTCCACAGGGTTGCAAAGAGTCAGACAACTGAAATGCCTTTGCACGCACACAATTCAATGTGTAGACAATTCCCTGTTCTCTACATTTGGAAGTATAAACAATATAAATCTGTTAATTCTGTAAGTAATTTTTATAATTATGATGTTAATCTATTCTATCTTTAAAATATTTAAAATAAGCCCTTTATGGGAAAAAAATTCTTGAGCCTCTTCTACCAAGTAACAGAATCTGACAACCAGCTGGTCCAATGAGCCAGCATAAATAGAGATGGCTATGGCTGGGCTCTGGCGGGGCTCCTCCCCTGCTTTGGAGCAGAGGGAAGTTGAAAAGGAGATCACTGTTAAAAGCCAGCCTTTGCAGCCATTTGGACCACATTGTGCGTACTGGTTCTATCAGGCACTGCTCGGGGCCCTGGGAGGACAGCCTCTCTCTGTGAGTCTCCATTTCTTTGTCATTGGGTGAGCAGCCGAGACCCATCCTCCATGTCTTCCTGTTGCTTCTCTCTCTGCTCCAAAGGCTGTGCATCTTGTCTGAAGAAGATGCTCATGCCAGCAATGCCTGCCAAAGGCCCCATTTTATAGTTTTGTTTATTTGTTTATTTATTTGAGGCTGTGCTGAGTCTTCCTTGCTGCTTGGCTTTTCTCTAGTTTTGGCCAAGGGGGACTATTCTCTCATTGTGGTGTGCAGGCTTCTCTTGCAGAGCGCAAGCTCTAGGGTACAGAGGCTTCAGTAGTCA
The DNA here is from genome assembly GCA_006408675.1 of Madoqua kirkii. Lineage (NCBI taxonomy): Eukaryota > Metazoa > Chordata > Mammalia > Artiodactyla > Bovidae > Madoqua > Madoqua kirkii. The sequence goes on from SJYC01126907.1 coordinate 7,243, forward strand.
TAGCACAAGGCCTCCGTAGTTGCAGTTCCTGAGCTCTAGAACATAGGCTCAGCAGTTGTCGTGCACAGGCTTGGTTGTGTGAGGCATGTGGGATCTTCCCAGACCAGGGATCAAACCTGTGTCTCTTGCACTGGCGGGCAGATTCTTCACCACTGAGCCACCAGGGAAGCCCCAAAGACCCCATTTTAAACTCAACCAATTAAGGACAATCAAACCAGTCAATCCTAAAGGAAATCAGTCCTGAGTATTCATTGGAAGGACTGCTGCTGAAGCTGAAGCTACAATACTTTGGCCACCTGATGTGAAGAACTGACTCAATGGAAAAGACCCTGATGCTGTGAAAGATAAGTAGAAGGAGGAGAAAGGGACGACAGAGGATGAGATGGTTGATTGGCATTATCGACTCAATGGACATGAGTTTGAGCAAGCTCGGGGAGTTGGTCATGGACAGGGAAGCCTGGAGTGCTGCAGTCCATGGGGTCGCAAAGAGTCAGAAACAACTGAGCAACTGAACTGAACTGAACTGAATTAAGGACTGTCAGAAATACCATCTTCATCTCCTGTAACCTTCATCTTGCAATGGCTATTGAATTTTGCCTCCATACATTGTGGCCATTTGCACTGCGTAAAACCCCTTCTCCATCCTAGACTCACCACAAGCTGTGAGCCTGGATGGGCTGCACCAAATATCAAGGGAATAGAAGAGACAGTGGTGCTGGAGCACGTGGCTGCATCGAACACTTAATTTCACCATCTGAATAGCTCTTCAATCTGTCCATTCCCACAGCTGCCACTTTAGTCCAAGCTCCCATCCTGTCTTACCTAGACGCCTGCAGGTGCCTCATTCTTACTTGGAATACACAGATAAAGCAGAGCCTACAAGGTCTTCTGTGAGGATCACTTATTTAAAAGTAGTCCCAGGAATCAGAAGGGAGGGACAGGCAGATACAGGGAGAAAGAATGTTCGTATACAAGTGCATAAGTGGGGTCACCACTGTGGGACCTAGAGAGTAGAGTCTGAGGGCCCAGGAGGACAGTTTATCCATCGTCTCCTGTTCTCCACTGGCTGAGGACTGCTCCTGCAGTTCAGGTCATTCCTACAGGTGCCCCAACAGCTACCCCAGCATTGAGGTCACTGCAGGGAAAAGGTGCACTTGAGGCTAGGGCTGTGAGTGTGAGGCGGAGACCACCTGGGAGTGTCCACCACGGCCAAGGCTGAACGCAAATGGGATGCTGAACAGGCAAGGGGCGGGGCTGCCGAGGCTTCCCGTGCAATCTCCTCACTGTACAGTCTCTTCCTGTACCATCTCAGCCCTCCTCCGTGCTGGCTCCTTGCTCTTCTCTGCACAGGAGTAACAGTGATTATGTTTTCAAAACGTTAACTGGATCTGTCACATATACACTCCAAACTCTCAGGGCTTAAATCTGTGGATAAATGTCAGGCTTCTCCGGAGGCTTGGCCGTAAAGAACCCGCCTGCAATGCAGGAGCGGCAGGAGACGCGGGTTTGATCCCTGGGTTGAGAACATCTCCTAGAGAAGGAAATGGCCACCCACTCCAGTATTCTTGCCTGGAAAACACCATGGACCAAGGAGCCTGGCAGGCTACAGTCCATGGGGTCGCAAAGAGTCAGACACAACTGAAGCAATTTAGCATGCATGCATGTATGGATAAAGGTCACAACCCTAGGATGGCTTGGGGAGCCCTGCCACCTCTGCCCACTGCTCCTGCCCGCCCCCACCTCACTCTCCTGGAATGGGCCCCACCTCACTCTCTTCGGAACAGGCCACCCTACCTGCTTGCCCTCTGCTCCAAAGTGCTGTGACCACACTGACCACAGGGCCTTTGCACACGCAGTTCCTTCTTTCACCACAAACCTCTGCTTGTCCTTTGCCTCTCAGCTCAAGTGTCACTCCCACAGAGGAGCCTTTCGAACTCTATCTCTGAGATGGGCCAGGGTCCCTTGTCAAGCCTGTTAGAGAACCCCACAGTCTCCTTTCAGGGGATCTGTTGTCAGCATTTGCCTGGTGGGGAAAGGGGAGGGGGCGGTAGGTGGAAGAGAGCAACTGACTTCTCACTGCATAGCCTTTGGGATGTTAGGAAATCCCTACCTGTTCTCCTGGTACCAACTAAACTATCAGATAAATAAAAATAAATCAAAGCAATAAGACAACTGTAAAACCCCTAACTGGCCAGCTGGTTGCTCTGGTCACTGTGTCTGGACGGCTGCCCCTTTGGGACCTGCCTGCCCCAGGGCATCCTCATCTCTGGAGCCTGCTTCCTACCAAGATGTATCTGACTTCTGTGGAACACACCTTTTTCCTTTCCAGAGACAAGAAGGGTCAGGATGTTTCCTCCTGGGTCTTCATTCAAGTTTTGAGGTTCCCCACTTCCTGAAGGGCTAACACTGGCTGAAGCTTGGGAGCCTTATGTTTAGCATCACACTACCAGGACTTCCTCAGAGAAACAGATGGGGGTATTTTCACTCACCTAATTTGAAGAGATCACAAAACTTGGGCAGTAAGTTTTACTTTTAAACTCTTGAGAGTCCCTTGGACAGCAAGGAGCTCAAACCAGTCCATCCTGAAGGAAATCAACCCTGACTATTCATTGGAAGTGCTGAAGCTAAAGCTCCAGTACTTTGACCACCTGATGCAAAGAGCTGATTCATGGAAAAGACCCCGATGCTGGGAAATATTGAGGGCAAGAGAAGAAGGGGATGAAAGAGGATAAGATGGTTAGATAGCATCATTGATCTAATTGACATGAATCTGAGCAAACTCTAGGAGACAATGAAGAACAGGGAAGCCTGGTGGGCTACAGTCCATGGGGCTGCAAAGAGCTGGACATGACTGAGCGACTGAACAAAAATAAGAAGTTTGACTTTTAAACTCTCTGGCAACTGAGACCGCAAAAGGGGGACAAAGTTCTTGGATATGGAAAATTTTCATCCGGGAATGTGTCTGAGTTTTAGGAAGAGCTGACAGCTTTTAACCTTTATCTCCAAAGACCCAGCCCGCCTTCCCTAATCATAGTCCTTTCTTTGTTCTCTGTAATAGCTTGATTGAAGTATAGTTGATAGACAGTAAACCGCATGTGTTTAAGCAATGCAGTTTCAGGAGTTTGGGCACACATGCACACCCATGATACCATCACCCTGTTTTCAGAGTAATTGACATACCATCACCTCTGAACACTGTCTGGGACACACCATCGTTGTGTCCCTCTGTGTGATGGTTGTATGCATAGTGACAAGTTAATGTGACACCTACTCTCTGAACAAAGTTTTAAGTGTATAATACAGCTTTGTTGACCATAAGCCCTGCATGGTACAGCAGATCTCTAGAACTAATTCATCTTGTATAACTGAAACTCTTCCTGGAGGAGGGCATGGCAACACATTTCAATATTTTTGCCTGGGAAATCCCACGGACAGAGGATCCTGGCGTGCTACAGTCCAGGGGGTGGCAAAGAGTCAGACACGATGAGGGACAGCACGACTGAAACTTTATACCCACTGAACAGCAGCTCCCCATTCCCCCTCCGCCTTTTCCAGTAAGCACTGTTCTACTTTCTGCTTCTGTGACTATCTGAGATTTCTCATATAAGGGGCATTGTGCAGTATTTCCCCTTTGCTGTCTGGCTTATGGACTTCCCAGGCAGTTCAATGGTAAGAAATCTGCCTGCCAAGCAGAGACTCGGGCTCAGTCCCTGGGTTGGAAGAATCCCCCTGGAGGAGGGCATGGCAGCTCACCAGTATACTTGCCTGGAGAATTCCATGGACAGAGGAGTCTAGTGGGCTACAGTCCACAGGGTTGAAAAAAGGTGGACACAACTGAGCAACTCAACAGCAGCAGCAGCAGCAGTCTGGCTCATTTCACTGAGCACAGTGTCCTCTAGGCTCACCCAAGTTGTTGCAAATGGCACTCAATGTCCATTGACAGACAGGTGGATAAAGAAAATGTGAAATGTACCCCACAGGGGAACATTACTCTGTCTTCAAAAAGAAGGAAAGCAGTCCCTCTCTTCTTCATTCATCCTTTTTTAAATTTAAATTTTAATATAAAGTTATTTAATTATAGGCTAGTTACTTTACCATATTATTTTTTTAAATATTTATTTATTTGGCTGTATTGGGTCTTAGTTTGCTTTGGATCTTTAGTTGCAGCATGTGGGATCCAGTTCCCTAACCAGGGATTGAACCTGGGCATGCTGCATTGGGAGCGTGCAGTCTTAGCCACTAGACCATTGCCCCTAACTCTGCCTCCCTGCCCTCTCCCCTGCCCCTAACTCTGCCTCCCTGCCCTCTCCCCTGCCCCTAACTCTGCCTCCCTTCCCTTCCCCACACCCATCCACGAACTTCCTGTTCCTTCCATTTTCACTACCTGAAGTGCTTCCAGCAATATGAAAGACATGAAAGGGAACAGAACAGGACACGACACGACTGTCCTGAACATTCCTTTCCAGCCCTTTTCCCCAAGGACTTCAGAATATTTCAGGGCCAGTGCTGTTCTCTCCCTCTGAAGCTGCGCCTCTGCCATCCCTCGTTCCTCCTAAGAGCCGGGAGCAGATGCCCCTTGGGCTTCCAGGGAAGGTGAGGCACACCCCCCATCGCCTCTCCCTCCCCATGGTGCTGTCAGGCACCTCCCGGCAGGGTGCACCTGTGTCCTAGAGCCAAGGCCAAGTTCCCTGCTGGGCCTGGGTGAGTGAAGCATCACCCCCTGCCCCTGCAACCCAGCCTCAGACAGCTGCTGCCCACCAGGGACACGGATTGATGGAGCTTCTCCAGAGAAAGCCGCCTCAGCCCGCCTTACAGGCAGTCACTAATGATTTAGCAGCAACAGAGCACAAAAGTCTTAAAAAGAAAGTTGCCCCTTATCAGTCAGAAGAGCAGAGCCAGTTGTTAATACTTTATTGTAGTGTATCTCCAGAGGTGGGTGTGGTGAAGGGAGCCCGGAGGAGTTATTTCCATGCATAGATAGACCTGGGCCTGACGTTTGCAGAGTCTAGATGTCACCATGGCCGGAATTCCTTTTCCTTTTTCCTCCAGAGAGGAAAAATTAAAACCAAATCTGTCCACTTTGCTGGTCAGGCAGCTCGTTCAGTTCAACAACAGATGGCACTGGGATGCCTTGGAGTTGTCCTCATTGCCAGGGATAGCTGTATGATGGGCATAGCCCCAGCAGCCTTTCTATTCCCATGAGGCCCGGCCCATGAGCATTTATTTGGGATCCTTCCCAAATCAGGCAGCAGCCAAAGGATATACGCTGGTGACCCCAAATCAATACACTATTCTTCCATTATCTTTCTTCTTCTTGTTTGGCTGTTTTTGGAATTTGTGTCTGAGAGGAATGTCCAGGGAAGTTTGTAGATGAGGTTTATGGATTGTGAGCTAGGGGAGAGATAGGGAAGGGAGGAGGAGGGGGGAATAGGGAGAGGCTGGAGTGGTGTGAGGAGGAGGTGATGGTGGTTCGATGGGGTGATGGAGGAGGGAAGCGGGGGTGTGTATCACTGTGGGCAGAATATGGCCTTCAATTTTCTGCACGGCTTGTAGTAAGTGCCTGTCCCCAGAGCTGCGTGCAGGGCTAGATCCCACATGTGGCTGCCACCACCTGGAACCTGCCAGAACCCAAGCAGCCACCTGCCCAAGTTCTAGGCCTTTCCTGTGAGGCACAGGTGGGCACTGAAGGGAAGGCAGGGGTGGGGGCAGGGAGTGGGAGATGGCATTAGTGATCTTGACCCTAGAGCCCAATGCTGGAGGCTGTTTCAACTCTGGGTGCCAGGGGTAGGGGCATCATGCCAGGGCAGCCTTGCCTTGGTGAAGCCCTTTTTCCTTCCTGGAAGAGACTTGAGCCCCCTTGGAGGTTTTCAAAACCAAGTAAGGCTACAGGAAGGGAAGGGGGCATCCTTCCTGTCTCCCTTGGTTTATCACATTCTTCCTGCTCATGGACATTATGCCTGCATTGGTTCAACCACTATATTTTTTCCAGGCAGCATTTCCTGGGTCAAGGTGCTGTGACAATCTGCCCCTAGGGCTCCTGGCACCCCAGTGATGTGGCTGCCTACCCTCCATGGGAAAGGAGAGACACTGGCCCCTTGGAAAGAGACTCAGGACCCCAGAGCCACAAATGAACAGCAAGGCAGACAGAACCTCTGTACATATCCACCCCTCACCCACCCCGTCTCCAAGTGCAGCTGGTCCCCCAGGAAGGAGACAGGCCTCTGGCTTCAGCATCCTGTATCAGCTTCTAACAGCCCCACGAGCAGGCTCAGAGCTCCAGAAGGAATCCTGTGCCCAGGGACCTTCTTTGTATGTCTTGTCACCATGGCATCAGGCTCCTTTGAGCCCTGTTTGACGTTATTTCATCAAGCCCTTGATGAAAACCTGTCTTTGGCTTTTGCTAACTTACAACACATGTTCATGGCCTCTGGGGTCCCAGGGGTACAGAGTATGGACCAAACACCAGACCACATCCTCTGGTCCCGCAGGCGAGCATAGTCAGGGCGTCTGAAGTGCCAAGTGGCCCATTTGTGAGTGGATGGATGAAAGTGACCTTGCTGCCGAGCAGGGCCTGGTGGGCTCGGCCGGTGCGGCGCATCCTGTCACCCGGCGCCCTGACCTGGTTCACCGCTGGCTGAGCCCAGAGCGCAGGCAGCAGGCCTGACTCAGCCGCGTCCTCTAGCCTCACACAGCATCTTTGTCGTGAAGCTTGGCAAGAACCACCGAGTCCTTTCTCTTACTCTAGAATCATGTTCTGAGAAGGAGAGGCGTTCTGGCCAACCTGTCTGGAAGAATAGGTGGAGGCTGCTGAGGTGAGATTTTAGTTGCTGTGAGGGTTTGATGTGCTGGGAAAAGGGGAAGGTGACTGATGGTGTCCCTGAAGTGCAGAGGCCTGAAGCTGTATGTAGAGTGTGGGGAATCCAGCCTGGGCAGTGGGCCCGTCAGGCCAGTCTGGGAAGACTGATTCAGTCTTGGCAACAGTCAAGCCTTCAAGGGCCATGACCACACCACTTATTTATTTGTATTCCCTTGTGTAACCCAGCATGGAGCTTTGTCCAAGTAGCCAGACTAGCTCAGTGGTCCAGGGGGTACAGCCGTCAGCCCGGCAGTCTGGGTTCAGATCCCTGCTTGTTAGCCCTGGGACTCAGGAGAGTTAACTGCCCTCTCTGGGCCTCAGTGTGCTCATCTGTTAAATGGACACAGCAAGAGTGCCTTATGAGGCTGCTGCCTTTAGAATAGTGTTTGGCTGATTTGCTACTGCTTTGAGGCACATGCCAAGTGTTGGTGGAATGGAAAGCTGGAATCCAGGTGGCATCACACTGTCAGTCAGATGCTCATGGCCTTAGCTTTGGGCTCCTTGACTCTAGAGGAAGCCCAGATGGCTCAGTGGTTAACAAAAAGAAAAAAATAACCACCTCCTACCTAAACAGACATTTCTCCAAAGAAGACATATAGATGGCTAACATGAAAAGATGCTCAACATCGCTCATTATTAGAGAAATGCAAATCAAAACTGCAATAAAATATCACCTCACACCAGTTAGAATGGCCCTCATCAAAAAGTCTACAAACAATAAATGCTAGAGAGGGTGTGGAGAAAAGGGAACGCCCTTGCACTGTTGGTGGGAATATAAATTGATGCAGACACTATGGAAGCCAGTATGGAGGCTCCTTAAAAAACTAGGAATAAAACAACCATATGACCCTGCACTCCTAGGCATATACCCTGAGGAAACCAAAATTGAAATAGACATGTGTATCCCATTCTTCATTGCAGTACTATTTACAATAGCTAGGACATGGAAGCAACCTAGATGTCCATCGACAGATAAATCAATAAAGAAGTTGTGGTATATACACACAATGGAATATTACTCAGCCATAAAAAGGAATGCATTTGAGTCAGTTCTAATAAGGTGGATGAACCTAGAACCTATTCTACAGAGTGAAGTAAGTCAGAAAGAGAAAGATAAACATTGTATTCTAATGCACATATATGGAATCTAGAAAAATGGGACTGAAGAATTTATTTACAGGGCAGCAATGGAGAAACAGATGGGTAAGCTGGGCGAGAAGCCCACCACCAATTCCATCCCTTCTGTTGCACCCCTACCCCAGCTCTCTCTCCCTCTCTTCACCTTTCTGTCCATCCACAGGAAACTGAGAACACTGGCCAACAGCGCTGCATGTCCAGAGGCTGGACCTCAGGGTACCGAGGAGCTCAGTTCTGTGGATTTGGAGACTCTGGGCTACCAGGGATGAGTAACTGGGCTCCAGAAGCCTCTGTCCTCTGGGAGGCAGGGTCAGACCCAGCCTAGGCCCTGCGCCGTGCAGGGATAACGTCGCTGGAGGGCATACATTCGCCTTTGCATTCCCTTCTCGGCTGTGGTCACCCCAGGGCACCCTTTCGAAGTCTACACTCCATCAAGCTCATCACTGTGTCTAAAGAAACTCCTTAGAAGCTCAGGTTCTGTATCCTGTACGGTTCTGTGAAATGGAATAAGCATTAAACAAAACAAACAAACAAACAAAAATAACTAAAAAAAGAAAAAAGAAAGCTCAGGTTCTCCCTGCCGAGGCAGGACCAGCTGAAGAAGGATCTGGAGCTGGAGGGGCCTAGGGAAGGGTGATAGGGACAGCGCTGGTCCCTTTCGGTTCCAAGGCTCCAGCTGCTCCCACATCCTCTGACCAGCATCAGGGTCCCTGCGGCTCCTGCTTTCCCAGGGTCTAGAGCCGTGCCTGGCACTCAGCAGCCTCACAGCAAATACACCTTGCCTGGGGACAGGCATTGTGGAGAGGGGCAGGGGGCTCTCAGAGCTCTGGAGCACCCTCTGTTTTCCTCCTACAACAACCAGGGGTGGGGGCAAGGAAGCAAGTACAGGGTGTCTCCAAGGTTCTCAGCCTCGCTCCTGCCATCCTGCCTACCTTTACCACTCAGTGCGACACCTGCCTCCTCCGGCTCCAGCCCATTACCACAGCTTCCCTTCCCCCTTCCTCCATCTTCTGATGTTAAGATGCACATACAAGTTCTCATCAGTGATCTCAAGAATCAGTCTTCCACTAAAGAAATAAATCTCTAAGATGACAGACCTCAGGCATCAACAAGAGAGAGGAAAGCCTGTCTTGGGGAGGGGGTGACAGCAGGGACTTGCAGAGGCACAGAAAATTCCCTTGAGACCCAGCTCCCCCACCAGCCTCACCCAGAGCATCCTGTGTTAGCTCAATGGCACTAGCAGGGACTGACCCAGAGCCTCAACGCGGCCCATCTGAGTATGAAAGCTGATGATGCAGATGTGCGGGTGCTGAGCAGAAGCGGCCCTACGGTGCCTTTCTTCTCAGCACAGCCCCTGACTGCAGCCAGTCCAGTGGTGAGCGGTCAGCAGTCAGGGAGTGTGGCTGCCCGGCCCACCTTCCTGGCTGCCTGGGTGTGGTCTTGGAAGGGGGAGGCTGGGCTGTGAAAACAGACGATGTCAATCTCAGGAGCATTTGGGGAGAATACTGTTCCATTTGCTCATTCTCCTTAGTACTCCCCACAAAACTTGATTTGATCAGCTGTGGATGAGAAAGGCCTGTTACCATAGCAACACCGCTGTGAGAATGAGAAAAGTCAGCAACAGAGCAGGCTGGGTTCTCATCTGGAAGCGGGCACCAGGAGGGTAAAGAAACAGAGCAAATCTCAGGCGACCCTGAGCCCACCATGCTCCCTGTGGTTGAACTTTCATCCCATGTGGGACCCCAAGAAAGGCACACAGCATCCCCAAGATGATTATGCCGAGGAACACACACCTGCTTATTGCCTGGTTTCCATTAAGCCAGCCTGGACTCTTTAGTCCTGTGTTTATTTTGATGGCTAATGTAACCCATGCAGATTGATGATCTGCATGCTTTTTTTTTCTTATATTGTTTCCTGTTTAGTGGAACGTGTTCAGTATTTCTGTGCATATTCATTTCTTATCTGGTGCTGCCAAAGGGAACCATGGCCCTTATTTCCTCTCCCAAGGCTATGGCCTGGATAAGGGTCACAGGAGAGAACCTCTGCGAAAGATGAAGGGTTTTGGTCTAGCCTCTACACCCTTCTGGAGTTGGACAAGCTGGAGTTTCTAAAGAGAAATCGTTGGCTGGCTGGACCCAGTGTCCCAGCCCAGGGCCAGAATGAGATGTTCAGGAAAGGTGTTTCTAGGAGGCATGTGGCTTTGAAAATTTCCAAGTCTGGACTTGAAGATTTGAGATAAAGTGACCCTCCTACCTTTCTGAAGCTCTCTTTCTGCCGGTTTCCTCAGAGATCCACTTACCAGCCTATCTCTGGGCCTGGCCAGAACTAATAGCCCTGGGTTTGGAAACATCCCTCAGTATAACCTCCTCCAAGGGTTTTACCCTTTGCTCAGAACTCCACTGGGCCTTTTAAAGTAGATTGAATCCATATGTTTCTGATTCATTTACACTTTACTCATCAGAATGTTCCCTTTTTTATGAGTGATTTGTTGTCTTAAGATGCCTTTGCAGCTTGTTTATAAGCATGTCTTACCCCCTTAGAAACAAGATACTGTGTCTTGTTAAGCATGGGGTTAGGGGTGGAGGTGGTAAAAATGTAGCTTCAGGTCTGAGTTTGTTTTGGGTCACAAGAGGAAATGAAATGTTTCAGCAGAGCTATTTGGTTTAAGTGTCAAGAGATTTGTCTTTTCTGCTCAAGAGTATTGGGCTTCAGAGTGAATATCCATCCCCTCCCCCTAGACTGAAAACTCAAGCTTCTCTGAGCAGCTGTGTAGCCGTAGGCTGATGACTTAATCTCTTTTCTCCTCAAATCCTTCATCTGTAAAATGGGGATAATAGTGCTTGCTGCCTCACAGATGCTGCTGTAGTAATAACGTGTTGCGGCTGTTATAAAAATGTGAGTCATACAGAATTAGCCAAAGTTCCTTTAAACAGTGCCAAGCCCATGCATTCTCTATCCTTTCCATCAATATGCCACCCCTCTGATCCACTTTGCTCCAATGAATCGTCCAGGACTCTGTTCAGATATCACCTATCCTAAGACCTTCTCTGCGCACCAGTCTTGACTGACGTTTTCTCCTCTGTGCCCCTGCAGCATCTTACACATGCCTTCCCTATCAGTCTCATCACTTTGGCCTTTTGTTTCTATAACTTGACTTCCCTTCAAGGAAACTGACATCTCCTTGAGGGCAGTAAAGTGATTTTTATCTTGGTTTGACCCGTAGGAGGTGCTCAACAATAGGGGACACAATGGTGCTCGCTCCTTTTTGTACTCAGGATGAATCCACTTGGCTCTATTTTGCGAGAACTCTGGCTTTACAAGAAAGGAGACAGATGGAGCAAAGCAGTGGAGACACTGTCTCCAACGTGAGTGGGGTGGGGGTTGGCCAGAGAGAGAAAGGAACCAGAGAAGAGTTGGGGTTTGAACCATAGAGGCAAACCTAAGTTTCCTGGAGAAGGTGGAGAGTTCATTTTGGAATGTGCTGAACATAACACTCATGTTAAAATATCTTGCAAAATATGGACGTGTAGGCTGGAGAAAGCTTGGAGCTGCAGATGTTGAAACACCGAGGGAACATTTGAAGTTATGGTGGGTCATACCATCCAGGAAGCGTGGTCTCTGAGGCCTTGGAACATAAACTGTCAGCCAGTATCATTTTTTCTAGACGCTTGGAGTATAAAGTTAGGTTGTTCATTAGAGACCTTTCTATAGCATTTACAGCTATAAATTCCCCTCTTAACGCTGCTTTCACTGCATCCCATAAGTTCTGGTATGTTATGTTTTCATTTTCACTTGTCTCAAGGTAGTTTCTCAATTTCCCTTGTGATTTCTTTCTTGACTCACTGGTTGTTGAAAAGTATGTTGTTTGATTTCCACATATTTGTGGATTTTTCAGTTTTCCTTCTGCTATTGATTTCTAATTTCATTCCATGTGGTTGGAAAAGATACTTTGTATGATTTCAGTCTTTTTAAAAATCTATTAAGACTTGTTTGGGGGCCTGTCCTGGACATTGTTCCTCGTGCAATTGAGAGAATGTGTATTGTGCTGTTGTTGGGTGGAGTGCTCTGTATGTGTCTGTTAGGTCCAGCTGGTTTCTAGGCTTGTTCAAGTCTTCCATTTCATTATTGGTCTTCTGTCTGGTTACTTAAAGTAGGGTACTGAGTCTCCTACTATTATTACAGAGCTGTCTTTTTCTTCCTTCAGTTCTTTCAATATTTGCTTCATATATTTGGACTCTGATTCTTGTTGCATATATGTTTACATTTTCCTGGTGAATTGACCCTTTTATCAATATATAATATCCTTCTTTATCTCTTACAGTAGTTTTTGACAAAGTATATTTTATCAGGTATTTGTATAGCCATCTCAGTTATCTTTTTGTTACTATTTGTATAGAACATCTTCTTACATCTTTCACTTTCCGTCTATGTGTCCTTAGATCTAAATTTCGTGTATATTCTACATGTGTTTTCTTCGTGGCCACCATGGGGATTTATATCACCATTCTAAAGTTATGACAATCTATTTTGATTTGATACCAACTTAACTTCACTGACATACAAAAACTCTGTTCCTTTACAATTCTATTTGCCCCCAACTTTATGCTATCGATGATGTCACAAATTACGTCTTTATATATTATATACTAGTTAACAAAGACTTTCTCCATGTATTTACCTTTACCAGAGACCAACATTTTCCCAGGACTGTGAGTAGCTTTATAACATCCTTGCACTCCAACCTGAAGAAATCCTTGCAACATCACATGTAGGGCACAACCAGTGGTAATGAATTCCTTGTTTTTGCTTATCTGGGAATGTCTTACTATCTCCCTTATTTTTGAAGGACAGTGTTGCTGAATATAGAATTCTCACCTGATAATTTTTTTTTTTCCTTTCAGGACTTTAAATATATCATCCCATTGATTTCTGGCCTCCAAGTTTTCCAATAAGAAATTGGCTGATAATCTTACTGGATATTCTTTATATACAATGAGTAACTTTTCTCTTGCTGATTCAAGATTTTTCTCTTTGTCTTTCAAGAGATTAATTATATGTGTCTCAGTGTGGGTCTTTTTCATTCTACCCTACTTGGAACTCACTGAGTTTTTAAAATTCAGATTCATGTCTTTCCTTAAACATGAAGAGTTTTCAGCTATTATTTAGATACACTCTCTGATCCTTTTTCTCTTCTACTTTTGGGACTTCCATAATGCATATTTTGGTCTATTTGATGAGGTTCTGTAAGTTTCTTAAACTCTGTTCACTTTTCTTTACTCTTTTTTCTTTCTGCTCATCAGGCTTAATAATTGCCAATGTTCCATCTTTGGGTTCATTGATTGTTTCTCCTGTTCAAACTTGCTGTTGAACCCCTCTAGCTAATTTTTCAATTTAGTTACAGGTACCTCACACTTTTTGAAAATTAGTTTTATGTCATTTCACTTTTACAAAAGACCAATATTAGTAACTGTTTTTACTAACCAAAAGAAGTCAGAGGAGACTATTCACTTCTGCAGAAAAAAAGGTGAAAATAGCCTTCAGCATTTGTTTTGCAGTGAGCTGTTATAGAGGCAGTACTTCTCCAGGAACTACACTCAGCATCTCAGCATCCAGCCACCATAGTTTTGAACTGTGTATGTGAGCATCTGTGCTTTATCCTGATTTATTTTGTGCATCCATTAGCAATGTATAATCTAAGGTAATTGCTTCTTCTCTTTATGCCACTTTGGCTGATGAAAAAGTTTCACAGAAATGCTCTGCTTTCAGGGAGTGGGGGAAACCTTATTGAACTTTTCAGCTTCAAAATTCCTGTTTGGTTCCTTTACATAATTTCTGTCTCTATTCTCTTTGTGCTCATACGTTGATTCCTAACTCTCCTTAGCTCTTTTCCCATGCTTTCGTTTAGCTCTCTAAGAATATTTTAAATTACTGTTTTCTCATGGATACAGAGAACAGATTGCCAGTTGCCAGGGGCAATGGAGAAATGAGTAAAGGTGGTCAAATGTCCTTCCAGTTGTGAAATAAATATGTCCTGATGATGTCATGTACACTGGTGGTGTAATGGGCACCATGGTAACTACAGCTAACAATATTATATAGTATATTTGAAAATTAAGATCTTAAAAGTTCTCATCACAAGAAAAAATATAACTCTGCTGATGGATATTAGCTAGAGTTATTGTGGTGATGATTTTGCAATATGTACATATATCAAATCATTATGTTACACACCTAAAACTAATGTACTGTTATATTTCAATTATGTCTCAATACCAAATCAAACCAAATTTTGGTATAAACATTGAATTTCCTTACTAAAATTTGAGAAATTCATCTCATTTAAATGCTTTCTTCTCTGCAATTACCCTCTGTGCTTTTCCAGTCTTCTAACTCCACTAAGGTTTTCAATGGCTAAGTCAAAGCTCTCTTTTGTAAATGTCACACTGCACTTGAAAATAAGTGGGTCATTTTCAAATATCTTTTGATACTGATTTCTAACATAATTACACAATAATAAGAGAACAGACTCTGTATGATTTCAATACTTTTAGACCATGAAGGTTTTGCACCTTGTTTTATGTCCCTGTATATATTCTAATGTCTCCTGGTTTATAGTCTATGGGAACATGAATAGAATTTGTATCCTGCTATTGTGTGAAAATTGTATAAGTCTTAATTATGTTAAATTGGTTCAGAATGCTTTTCAGGTCTACTATATCCTTCTACTTTTCTGTCTATTTATTCTATTAATTTTTGAAAATTTGATATTGAAACTCCAACTAAAAATCTTAATTTATCTACTTAAAAATAATTGTAATATAAGTGAAATTATATGTAAGTTTGTTCTGTATTTTCCAAGTCTCCTGTAAATATGTTATCATACTTTCATGATTTAATTTTTTTTAATTGTAAAGAATAAAATTTGAGAAATTCTGAATTATCAGACACAGATCCAAAAATCAGATAAAAGATGTGGACTGGTGTTAAAAGCAGTTATCTCTGCAGAGATGTAGACATGTGGATACCAAGAGGGAAGAGGGGTCTGAGAGAAATTAGGAGACGGGGATTGTCACAGATAAATTATTGGTACTACATATAAGTCAGATAACTAATGAGAACCTGCTGAATAGCACAGGAAACTCTACTCAGTGGTCTATGGTGACATAATTGGGAAGGAGATCCAAAAAGAGGGGAATATATATGGCTGATTCACTTTGCTGTACAACAGAAACTAGCACAACATTGTAAAGCAACTGTGCTCCAATAAAAATTTTTTTAAAGAAGCAGAGTACTGGGACCATATGCTTTGTTTCTTTGTACTGGTTTTGTATCTTCAGTACTTTCTATACAATACATAAATTATTTTTAAAATTATCAGTTCAGTTCAGTCACTCAGTCGTGTCCGACTCTTTGCAACCCCATGGACTGT
This sequence comes from Madoqua kirkii, assembly GCA_006408675.1. NCBI lineage: Eukaryota > Metazoa > Chordata > Mammalia > Artiodactyla > Bovidae > Madoqua > Madoqua kirkii. Next base: position 22,665 of record SJYC01126907.1, read on the forward strand.
AGCATGTCAGGCTTCCCCGTCCATCACCAACTCCCGGAGTTTATTCAAACTCATGTCCATTGAGTTGGTGATGCCATCCAATCATCTCATCCTCTGTCATCCCCTTCTCCCCCTGCCTTCAATCTTTCCCAGCACTGGAGTCTTTTCAAATGAGTAAGTTATTCGCATCAGATGGCTAAAGTATTGGAGTTTCAGCTTCAGCATCGGTCCTTCCAATGAATATTCAGGACTAATTTCTTTTAGAATGGACTAGTTTGATCTCCTAGCAGTCCAAGGGACTCTCAAGAGTCTTCTCCAATATCACAGTTCAAAAGCATCAATTCTTCAGTGCTCAGCTTTCTTCATAGTCCAACTCTCATCCATACATGACCACAGGAAAAACCATAGGCTTGACTAGACAGACCTTTGTTGGCAAAATGTCTCTGCTTTTGAATATGCTATCTAGATTGGTCATAACTTTTCTTCCAAGGAGTAAGTGTCTTTTAATTTCATGGCTGCAGTCACCATCTGCAATGATTTTGGAGTCCCCCAAAATAAAGTCTGTCACTATTTCCAATGTTTCCCCATCTATTTCCCATGAAGTGATGGGACCAGATGCCATGATCTTCGTTTTCTGAATGTTGAGTTTTAAGCCAACTTTTTCACTCTCTTCTTTCACTTTCATCAAGAGGCTCTTTAGTTCTTCTTTGCTTTCTAACATAATGCTGGTGTCATCTGCATATCTGAGGTTACTGAGATTTCTCCTGGAAATCTTGATTCCAGTTTGTGTTTCATCTATACAATACATAAATTATTTTTAAAATTATAAAAATATCTTAACAAATTATATATTTATTGCAGATGTTACAGGACTTCTGCAATCCATATTCTTTTAACAGTCAATTTAGTTAGTTTCTTTAAACTTAAAAAGAATAAAATACAGTCCTCCAGAAATTATAGAATAATTAGGCTTATACAGAGTGAAGTAAGCCAGAAAGAAAAATATCAATACAGTATACTAATGCATATATATGGAATTTAGAAAGATGGTAATGATAACCCTGTATGAGAGACAGCAAAAGAGACACAAATGTATAGAACAGTCTTCTGGACTGTGGGAGAGGGTGAGGGTGGGATGATTTGGGAGAATGGCATTGAAACATGTATAATATCATATGTGAAATATATCATCAGTCCAGGTTCTATGCATGATACAGGATGCTCAGGGCTGGTGCACTGGGATGACCCAGAAGGATGGTACAGGGAGGGAGGTGGGATAAGGGTTCGGGATGGGGAACACGTGTACACCTGTGGGGGATTCATGTTGATGTATGGCAAAACCAATACAATATTATAAAGTAATTAGCCTCCAATTAAAATAAATAAATTTATATTATTAAAAAAAGATAATTTTAAAAAATTAAATTGAAGAAACTAGGGAAAATCACTAGGCTATTCAGGTATGACCTAAATCAAATTCCTAATGATTATACAGTGAAAGAGACAAATAGATTCAAGGGGGAAAAAATAGAATAATTAGGCTTTTCAGCAACAGAGACTTTCTTCCACTTCAGTTATTCCAAATAATTAAAGATGGGGTATTGCCTATGAATTTTCCTCCCCCAGCCATTTATTTCTTTTAAGGAAGAACCGGAAGCCTGCAGGCTTGATTTAGAAAGAATTCACATGTCAGATGACAACGCGTGGCAGGAGACAGACTTTTCTGCCAAACAGAGTAGAATGAACAGGTATTCTCAGGAACTGAAGAGCACAGACTCTGTCTGTTCGTTCTCTATTTTTACCATTTAACCAGGCTGTGGACTTGGCAGGAGGGAGTAAATGAGTGAAGAAATGAATAAGCTAATAACTAATTTTCTGTGTGGAGCATTGTTCAAAAATAATTCTACCTGCAATACATAAAGGATCAAAGAAGATCCTCATAGAAACACATACCTTATTTACATGTTTCTCTGGAAGTTAATCAGTAACTCCTAGAGCCAGTAATTTTCACATTAGTCAAACTAGTACTAAAAAAGAGTAAGTGTCTGAAGTCTTTGTATTGTATCCAATGCCTGTATTTCTCTGGCGATGGTTTCTGCCATTATTTTTTCTTTCGAATGTTTTACTATTCCTTAGTATGCTGATGATTTTCTTTGGTTGAAAACTGAACATTTGTAAAAATGACCACCTCTCCCAGTGCAGAATGGCTTTGTGCTGGGGGAAATCCTTAAATGATTAGCCAGGCACACTGAGTCTCTGGAAAAAGCTTAGGGTCTTCTTGGAGCATGTGTCTTGCCTGGACCTGTGTGTGGCTTTTCAATCACCTCACATACACAGTTGCTTATAAATGTCTTGGCGGGACAGAGTCTCACCTCACTTTCTCCTTAGAGCCTTAGATTGTTGGTGGTGTGTCTCCACCTTTGTAATCCTTTGTCCCTGACACCAGCACACCCATAGTTTTCTGAGCAGTGCCAGCTGCTTCTCTCTGCCTTGGATCTGAATTAGGTGACACAGAGGCCAGTCCTTCAAGCAGCCCCCAGAGAGGTTACAACCTTGCAAATCTGCTCTGTTCCTTCCTGTTCAAGGGAGGGGACTGGGAGCTGCTGTGTCCTCCAGACCAAGACCACCAGGGAGAGGGTGGGGAAAGGGCAGGCAAAAATATCCATACCACAGACTTTCCTACTGTTGTGCTGAGAGTGGTATTTCCTTGATTGGGTGTTTGCTAGGCTGCTGTAGACCTTTGGTTATGTTTCCATAACTCATACAAGGTTATTTTATCCAGTTTTTGGTTGGCTTTTTTTTTTTTTTTTTTGTCTCCATGAGGAAATAAGGCAGCTTCCTAGTCTGCCATTTCTTTTACTGGTGTTTGATGGATACCCTTGACAGATGGAAAGGAAGACGGATCAGGGCACACACAGGATGATGGATGAGTTTCTCCCACAGGCAGTATCTCACTGCTTAGGAGCAACAAGCAATGAGAAGCAGAGGCCTTAAGAAGGCCAGCTTTTCCCACCCCAAGCACTACCTCCAAGCATCATACAATCCTATCTCAGTGTAACTGGACCAGGTCGTGGTTTTACCATGGTTGATCCAATGGGTGTCTCATGTTGGACAGGTAGCTCTGAAAAGAATCAGTTTCCCTGCAAGCAAAGCCAGACACAAGAACATCTAGGTAGGTAGTTTATTGGGGAGGTGATTCCAAGTTGCAGAGCTGAGGATGGGCGAGAATGATAGATAAGAAGAAAAAGGCAATATGAGAACATTGCATCAGCGGCTGCTTCTGTGGCCAAGAGGGGCCCCATTCTGCCCACTGTGTTGAACTCCCCCAAGAAGCAGACAGAACCATCCATTCCTGGGAATTTCCCAAAAGAAGACTAGGGAGCTGAGCAGTTGTCCTTGGGGGCACTCAATCTTTCCTCCACCTCTCCTCTGAGCTTCGTATCCTGAGTTTACCGGGTTCCCATCCATCTCTGAGGTGTTACCCAGCATATGTAAGGCAGCAGTGGACTCTGCCATTGGTCAAGGGTGTGTGTGGAGCTGCCTAAGGTGGTACTTGTGAAGACTGAGGATGCTGATGGGGAGTGGGCAGGGTCAAATATCTTTGAAGCCTGGCAGTTGTGCTACAGCCTTGTAGGTAGATGTGTTATTCTACCAAGCAGAGCTCACCAGCGTGGATGCAGCATCTCATTTCTCCTCTTCCTCCTCTCTCTTTTCTCTCTTCTATTCTTGTCAAATTTCACCCATTAAAAAAGGTGTCAGTACTATAATAATACAGAATTGAATCCTATGCTTCTCCTAGGCACTGGTGGTATACAAGTTTTTCCCTTGTTCTCAGAGTTTCCTGCTGCTGCTGCTGCTAAGTCGCTTCAGTCATGTCCGACTCTGTGCAACCCCATAGACGGCAGCCCACCAGGCTCCCTGTCCCTGGGATTCTCCAGGCAAGAACGCTGGTAATCAGAGAAATACATCTCAATCCCAGAGGAAAGTCCTTAACATATTTTTGGATTTTTCCATGGTGCCTTTCTGGGTATTGAAGATGCAGGGGAACCAGGTCATATCCCAACAATTACAGATCTGACTAGTGACCCTGCACTGATCTGCACTGGCTTCTCTATGGGAAACACAGCACAAAGGAGGTGCCCAGCAACCCTGTGTGAAATCTGCAGGCATTCATTCCCTTTTCCCTGAGGGTTTTTTTTGGCTGAACAGCAAGCTCTCTGGCTCTGAAGCTAGAGAACATCACTAACATAACATAAACGCTGGGCAGCTGCTGGGAGCTGGAGGTGGTTCATGATGAACAGCTGTGTGAGGTTTGACCTTTGAGGAGAAGCAACACCAAGCCCCACCACCATAGGCTGCTTTCCATTTGGGTTTAGTGCAAATGAGGCATGATAACAATTAAACACATGGTTTTGGAGGGGGAGGAAATTAAAAAGACATTTCATCTGCAGTAAAGAGAGGGGGTTCAGAGAAGAAATTCTATGAATGACAGAGAGAACTGTTACTAGAACTCCTGGAGGTATGGACTATTAGGAGTCATTAGCTTTATGAGAGTCAGGATGTTCACTCTTAATTATGTGATTCTGCACTAAGTAACACAACTGCTAGAACACAAAACAAACTGCACAAGCGCAGCTTTTTGAAAGGAGAAGGGTCAGGAGGAAGGGGGTTCTCGAGACAGCTGGGGACACTGGGCCAGAGAACTTGGGATGCTCACTGGGGTTGGATATTCAGTCATAAACATCAAGGCTAAGATGTTCTGGGAAAGGTTGTCAAGACTGGGGGCTTTAAATCTTGGGAGAAGATTTTTCTTGTAAGATCACTTGAAATTCCCTAGAAACTGCTTATTTCACTATAATAAAACGAACAAAAATAATCCATGGGAAAACATTAGTCTTCAGAGGTTGGAAGGCAAACACATTGTGGCTGAAGACAACAGAAAATAAATTTTGGTCGCCTTCCTTAAGCAATGCCAGCTGTGGGCTTGCTTTCTCCAAGAGAGATGGACTCTAAGAGTAGAAAGGGGAGGAGGGCTTTCGCACCAAAGACCCCATGTGTGTCTGGCATAAGACAACCATATTCTATTATTTTCCTCCTCAAGTCATTATTATAATTGGAGGCTTATAGAAGTGGCATCATAAATGTTTGTTCAAATAAACACCTCCATAGCTCAAAGTCTACTTGGATTCAGCAAATTAAAATGACTGAAATTGAATTCTGTGAGTTCAGTAAGCTTTCCCACACACTGTGTTCTAAGGTAGTTTTTAAGAGAAGTTGATCAAAAAGCTTCCCACGGTGAATGTATATGTTTTACGACACAACTTAGGGATGGAAAGCATGCTCACTGGTGTCAGAGCTGAGCTTCTGGCTCCACCATTTATTAGCTGTCTGACTGTGGGGAAATTTGTTTAGCTTCTTTAAAGCTTAGTTTCATCAGTTATAAAATGGATACAATAACTGCGTGTACCCTGTGGAATTATGGAGATTAAACAAGATAATTCTCATAGAATACTTAGCATAGTATTTTGCACAGAAAAGGCACTGAATATTCAATGCAGTTGGCCATCAATATCCTCCTCTTTCTTTTCTTCTTCCTCACCTGGAACAAGGATGAGTAAACTATGACCTACAGCCAGTTTTTATAAATGGTTTTATTAGAACCCAGCCATGTCCATTTGTTTACATATTTCCCAGGGCATACATATTACGGTGCAGAGCGGAGTAATTGTGACAGAGACTGTTTGGCTGGCAAAGTCTAACATATTTACCGTCTGACTCTTTGCAGAAAAACTTTGCTGACCCCTGCTCCAGAAGCAAAAAATCTGGGGAAGTGTTCATGCTTTTCTTGATCTTAATTTACCAGGGTAACTTTGGTTGGGAGGAACTAGAGTAATGAGCCTATAAAAAAACAGAGTATTATGTTTTCCTCATGATTTCCAAAATATACTAAAGGGTAGAGATGAAGAAACACTAAGAGAGAAAGGTGGGACCTTTTCATTTGAACACTTTACCCCAAGATGAGAGACGAAGGTAGAATCTTTCAGCTTAAAAGAAAAAACAGAAGCAAGCAGAGAATTTCTACTGACTTAGAGGATAATTGTTTCAATGGGCACTGAGCATGTGTTAAGTTATTTTATTAAGATAGAAGTTCCTGTTTCTGAGTCCACAGATGTAATATGGAAAAAGTCACAGAGCAGGTATAGCATGGAAGTATTGGCACATAATAACAGATAGAGTATTTGTTCCCAGTAATCTTTTTTGCCCTCTTTACGTCTGAGTCAAATACCAAGTACAGTGGAATTCCTGGTCTTCTAAAATTCTCTTTTTAGATTCATAGGTGAGAAAATCCTCTTAAAACTCACTTGGAGGAAAGCAGTGACTAAAATTGGAAACTTAGCAACAGATTGGAAAGAGAATGAAAAAGGATCAGAAATGATACCTTAAAGATTAGAGAAAAACTGCTTAAGAAAAATCAGCTGAAAGAGAGGGAGGAACAGAAGGAGATTTCCCAGGGACTGAGGACTCTCTGAAGAAGAGATCTAGGTCAGGAGGGAGCACAAGAGCAGGATAAGGGTTAAGACCAAGAAATTCATGTCCATTTGTTTACATATTTCCCAGGGCATACATATTACGGTGCAGAGCGGAGTAATTGTGACAGAGACTGTTTGGCTGGCAAAGTCTAACATATTTACCGTCTGACTCTTTGCAGAAAAACTTTGCTGACCCCTGCTCCAGAAGCAAAAAATCTGGGGAAGTGTTCATGCTTTTCTTGATCTTAATTTACCAGGGTAACTTTGGTTGGGAGGAACTAGAGTAATGAGCCTATAAAAAAACAGAGTATTATGTTTTCCTCATAGATTTCCAAAATATACTAAAGGGTAGAGATGAAGAAACACTAAGAGAGAAAGGTGGGACCTTTTCATTTGAACACTTTACCCCAAGATGAGAGACGAAGGTAGAATCTTTCAGCTTAAAAGAAAAAACAGAAGCAAGCAGAGAATTTCTACTGACTTAGAGGATAATTGTTTCAATGGGCACTGAGCATGTGTTAAGTTATTTTATTAAGATAGAAGTTCCTGTTTCTGAGTCCACAGATGTAATATGGAAAAAGTCACAGAGCAGGTATAGCATGGAAGTATTGGCACATAATAACAGATAGAGTATTTGTTCCCAGTAATCTTTTTTGCCCTCTTTACGTCTGAGTCAAATACCAAGTACAGTGGAATTCCTGGTCTTCTAAAATTCTCTTTTTAGATTCATAGGTGAGAAAATCCTCTTAAAACTCACTTGGAGGAAAGCAGTGACTAAAATTGGAAACTTAGCAACAGATTGGAAAGAGAATGAAAAAGGATCAGAAATGATACCTTAAAGATTAGAGAAAAACTGCTTAAGAAAAATCAGCTGAAAGAGAGGGAGGAACAGAAGGAGATTTCCCAGGGACTGAGGACTCTCTGAAGAAGAGATCTAGGTCAGGAGGGAGCACAAGAGCAGGATAAGGGTTAAGACCAAGAAATTGGCCAGCCTCAGCTTGCCTACAATACCCGCTCTGGTGCTGTACTAAGTGATAAGTTGCTTTAGTCATGTCTGACTCTTTGCAATCCCATGGACTGTAGCCTGCCAGGCTCCTCTGTCCATGCGATTCTCTAGGCAAGAAAACTGGAGTGGGCTGCCGTTTCTTCCTCCAGGAAATCTTCCTGACCCAGAAACCACACAAGAGTTGAGTCAGGATCCCTTTTTATGGGGGCATCCTTCTTCTGGCCCAAGATGCTATGTTAGGTGACCTTGTTTCCCATTGATCATCCAGAGGAATGATGGACAATCATTAGCACCCTGCACTTTTGCTCATCTCTTTTCCAACTACCCTACGTAAACCTAGGACTACACTGGGACATACCCTGTGGGCATTTGGTGATTGTTGGGAACTTATTCAGAAACTGGGGTCCGGAAGTTCCCAGGTATTTCTCTTTCTCTCTTAGATTTTTCTAAGGTGTATGGCCTGCAGAGCAGGCTCCATGCATGGCAGCTTTTGTTATTTTCATTGTTGAAACACAACCAGAAACTTTGGTTTTTGCTGTTTAATAAAGACATTCTGTATGTTTCTTTATAGCAAGCGAGCAAAAAGCACTTGTCTAAAGTCAGTGTAACTTTCAGATTCTCCCCTTAGAAAGTCCTAATCTCAAGTGAAATGAAGCTGCTCAGTCACGTTCAGCTCTTTGCGACCCCACTGACTATAGCCTACCAGGCTTCCCCATACATGGGATTTTCCAGGCAAGAGTACTGGAGTGGGTTGCCATTTCCTTCTCCTTAAGCTCTCTCTATTTCTCAGTCTGTGATAAACTCCTCACGTGGCAATTTGCAGAAGGAGCCACTGCCTGAGACCATTTATGAGATACACATGTACAATCCCAACATGATTTTTGTTTCTAGTTCTTGAATGAGTGTCCTAAAATTCCCCACATGATAAAACCCCTCCACCAGCTCTTTCTTTTCCAGGAACACTGTGACTGCTCTTCTATAGATTTGCAGTGATAAAAGAAATTTGAACATTTAAATAATAATGTATTTTTAAAAGACATAATAGGGTTAGTCAGGGAAAGCCAGTCATCTCATATCATCTGCAGAAGAAATCTAATATGTTTTGGAGTTCATTGGGGAACTGGAGAATACTCAATTTTATGAGAGTATTAAGTTTTTATTGAATTACATCTTTATTCAAAGCAGTTGGGTTAATCCACTGAAATGGGAAGTTTAATCCAGTGATCTTTGGGCTAGTAAAATTAAAACCATGATGAGATTCATTTGATGAATCAGTTCTGTCAACAAAGATTGTTGGGTCAGATTGTGGATATTCCTTGGAGATGATGTTGGCGGTGGCTCTTGACTGCCTCTATAAGTAGTCAAGGCCAGTAGGTCCAGCACCCTTAAGTGGCCCAAGCATGTTGCAGTGACCAGTGGAAGAGCTTGCAGGAATACAGAGTCCTACTTATTAGGGTTTTGCCCCTAGTGGTTGAAATTACCACACTTCTCTGGACTTCAATTTTGTCATCTACTAAAATAAAGATTAAAACTATTAAAGATCGGCTAATCTGATGTCAAGATAGTTACTTAAAACTCTCCAGGGCAGAGTGTCAAAAATAGACACCTCTAAGCACAAATCTGGAAACAACTGTCCGTCCATAAGGGCTGGTAAAATAAGCTGTGGTAGATCCAACCCTAAGTGCCTTTGAAGAAGCATAAAGTGGACCTGCATGTGCTGGTGTGGGAGGATCCCTCAGAAATGTTTCCAAGTAAAAAAAAGCAATGTGCAGAGCAACAGTTATGGCAGAATTTCCCCTTGTGTAAATAAGAACGCACGTGGTTTACAAGAAACTGTTAACAGTGTTTATCTTTGTAAACTAATAGCTCTGCACACTTCAGGTATTATTACTAATAACAATGATCATCTTATCAGTTAAGGGTCAATTTTTGTTGCTGTTGTTTGGTTGGTTTTGTTTTGTTTTCTTTTTTGCCAGCACTGTGTGGCATACGGGATCTTAGTTCTCCAACCAGGAATTGTACATGGGCCCCCTGCAATGAAAGCAGAATCTTAACCACTGGTCAGGAAAGTACTAAGGGTCTATACTGATGCCTCATTTCCTTTGTCCCCTTCAACCTGTATCTATTAATATGTGATCACGAGCAGCTACCTTGGAATTATGGGAAGAACCCTGCATAAACTGTTGGCCTGCATTTAGATCATCTATTGGTGAGTGATCCTGTGCAAATAACTTCCTATCTCTGGACCTCAGTGTTCTCATCTTTTAAATGGAGTAGCAAGATGAGCAATAAGATGTGAGGGTTCTATTTTAATTTGCATATGGCCTTTATCACCTATCTAGGGAGACATTGACACACAGAAACACACTTGGACAGAAAAGCAAGAAAAAACCGGAAAAGATCATGAGTGAACCCCCAGCACTTTCTTTGCTAGCACTTTTCTGTGGGGATTAGAGAAGAAATAATTGCCCTGGAGAGACTCTATGATCTTTTGTTTGAAAGAAAACATATTTGCATGAAATAGACAATGAGTAACATGGGGCCACATAGGAACAAGCCTGGATTTATTATATAGAGCTCACTTTAAAATATTACTCACCTAGAACTCAAGAAAACCAGGTCCACCAACAAAAGTCAAACCCTGCTCCCTTGGCCACACTTGCACTGACGTGTAAAGTAAAGGGTGAATCGGATAACCACTGAGTTCCTTGGCAGTGAAAACATCTATGACTCCATGGTCTCTGACAGCAGGTCCAAGCTGAGGAATTGTTTTTTCCTGACACCAGATTCCTGCCTATTCAGTAGAGTCTCCATTTCCAGTTTAGGGCTTTGACAACCCCGCATAACTCCTGTGTGCAAAATTCCCTGAAGATGAAGCCAAAGAGGAGGCCCTCGCTGAGTCAGCCTCATTGTTTCTCTTGGCTCCGCCCTGTCTGCAGAGCATCTGCGGGAATTGAGCTGGGGCCCCAGGTGGCTGTCCCCAGCCCCATCACAAAGGCCCCAGTGAGCGTGGGGACCAGCACAGGACAGGGGCTCCTGGCGGGTCAGACTTGACGCCTGTCTTGACCCCATTGGCAGCCGGAGTCTGATAAAGACCGGATTGAGCTAAGGGTTTCTTCCTGACAGCTTAACGGATGATGGTAATTAGGGGGCCTGCACGGAGGGTGTGGAGACACACAGACTCCATTGTCAGGAGGCTAAATGCTAGAAAGGTCAAGGCCAAAATGTGGTATGAAAGGAGCTCAAAGTTTTCCAATATGAGTTTGCTGGACATGACCAAGTACACCCATTTCCTGTGGGTTCCTGACCCGGGACCGTCCCCGATGGTGTCTGTACTGGAGCTTTTTTGGTCCATCAGGTTGCAGCCTCAGAGACCAGCCCCATGAAGGCAGAGGCCAAGCAGTTACCTGTGGAAGATCTCAGCAAGCCTTGACTTTCTTTCCTTCTCTGAGAAACCTCTTCCCCAAGACTAATAATCACGCCGATGTCAAGAACCAAAACATAAGCATAGATGTCTAAAGTTGCATTTAATCAGTATTTGTTAGGTCTGTTTACACTTTGTTGTCAAGATGGTGATTAATGAACATGGCTTTAAGCCCAAGAAACTTTCTGAGTCTTTTTAGGCCTTTTCTTAGAAGCTGGAAGTCACAGTGTGCCAGTCATAACAACGTCCAACTTAACGATGATCAAAAATACAGTGAGTAATGGCAGTAATGTCCTCATCAAGGAAAACAACAGCTCACGGCTTGGACAGAAACCCAGGGAGTCAGCAAAACTCCCAACCACGGAGGGTTAGAGGCTGGACTTGGCAAGACCCTTACCTGGTCTCAGCACTAGTGAGTTCATTTCCTGGTGAAGTGGGCAAAGCAGACACCTTGAAGGAGATTCATTAATCAAAGAATTAGATAATTCCAGGGTTAGAAGGGATTTTGGAGGGTACAGAGTCCAATGCTTAAACTGTGCCTGCCAAGTAGCTGACCCTCCTCTGCTGTAAGGAGGCTGGTGTCAGAAGCTCTTCCTGTTTATATAGCCTGTTCCACTTTGGGCAACCACAAGTTTTGAGAACTTTTCCTAATATTGGGCTAAAAGCTGTTTCTTTTTACTTCTCCTGGATCAGATCTAATGTATCCCGTGGGGTTACATAGAACACATCTAAGTCCCTGCTCTCTGTATAAACAAAACTACCTATTTGATTTGCAAGGCTCAGTGCAAAGTGCAAACCTGAGTGAAAGTGTTGGCCACTCAGTTGTGTCCAAGTCTTTTCAACTCCATGGTGTAGCCTATCAGGCCCATCTGTCCGTGGAATTCTCTAGGCAAGAATATTGAAGTGGGTTGCCATTTCCTGCTCCAGGGGATCTTCCCCACCCAGGGATGGAACCTGGGTCTCATGCATTGCAGGCAGATTCTTTACTATCTGAGCCACCAGGGAAGTCCGAAAATTTGGGGCCTCCAGTAAAAATTATTAAGAATTTGAAGGTGGTGCCCACAGAGCATTGAGCCCCACATGGCTGGATTGGTGAGCACAGCTGTATGTAACTGTCTTATCTTATTTCTGAAGGACTGAACATGGCAGAGTGCAAATAGGAGGGGACTTTTCTGCACTTGGTGTTGAATTCTTTCTCAGTTCCCTCTTCCTTCCTGCAGATCCCATAGAATATTCAGGTCATTTACATTCTTTTATCAAACTCTCTTTGGATGGCTCCCTCTGCCTCCCCTGCCAGGCTGGGGGCGGGGAAGCCTGCAGAGATCTGAACCCTACCATACTGCCCACTCGGATCTTCCTGTCCTTCTCAGGCTTCTTGTCACACCGGATTTTGGGGGGTGCAAGGCAGTGGTGGGGTGCACATTCCCTATGTGACAGGTGCAGCTGTGATGGGGCCTTCCGTGCTGAGGACCCACGGCTGCCTTCCTCTCTCATGGGGCTTTTCTAAAGTCCTCTGAGCCCCTCCCACTGGGCACGGTCACTGCCACTTTCTGGTGTGGGTCTCACCTGCCTTGGCTGCTGCTCATGACATCCTCCCAGCCCGTAGCTGGTGGTTCAGCTTGGTCCTCTTCTGCTGAGGTCACCCTCCCAGCATCCCCACATGGGTGGTCCCATTGGGTAGAGAGGCTTTCAAGCTGCTTGAAGGCTGGGCTCGGCCCTGGGATCTGTATTTGGATCCTGGAAAACTCTTCCTCTTGTCCAGCCTCTGGTACCACTCAGGTCGCTGCAGCTTTCTCTTCATGCTCCCAACACAGCCCTCACCATGCCCAAGCCAGGGGTGGCCTCTTCCCTTCAGATCTTCTTCCACATTCTTCCGTAATCCAAGGTGTGTGTTTCAAAGCTGCTGGGAACTTCCTTTAAGCTTATCTCCGTTGGCCGAGCAGAGTTAGGAGGATCAGTTCAGTTCAGTCGTTCAGTCGTGTCTGACTCTTTGCAGCACACCAGGCTTCCCTGTTCATCACCAACTCCCGGAGTTCACTCAGACTCATGTCCATTAACTAGTGATGCCATCCAGCCATCTCATCCTCTGTTTTTCACTTCTCTTCCTGCCCAGTCCCTCCCAGCATCAGAGTCTTTTCCAGTGAGTCAACTCTTTGCATGAGGTGGCCAAAGTACTGGAGCTTCAGCTTCAGCATCATTCTTTCCAAAGAAATCCCAGGGTGGATCTCCTTTAGGATGGACTGGTTGGGTCTCCTTGCAGTCCAAGGGACTCTCAAGAGTCTTCTCCAACACCACAGTTCAAAAGCATCAATTCTTCGGTGCTCAGCCTTCTTCACAGTCCAACTCTCACATCCATACATGACCACAGGAAAAACCATAGCCTTGACTAGATGGACCTTTGTTGGCAAAGTAATGTCTCTGCTTTTCAATATGCTGTCTAGATTGGTCATTACTTTCCTTCCAAGGAGTAAGCATCTTTTAATTTCATGGCTGCAGTCACCATCTGCAGTGATTTTGGAGCCCAGAAAAATAAAGTCTGATACTGTTTCCACTATTTCCCCATCTATTTCCCATGAAGTGATGGGACCAAATGCCATGATTTTCATTTTCTGAATGTTGAGCTTTAAGCCAACTTTTTCACTCTCCACTTTCACTTTCATCAAGAGAGTTTTTAGTTCCTCTTCACTTTCTGCCATAAGGGTGGTGTCATCTGCATATCTGAGGTTATTGATATTTCTCCCGGCAATCTTGATTCCAGCTTGTGTTTCTTCCAGCCCAGCGTTTCTCATGATGTACTCTGCATAGAAGTTAAATAAGCAGGATAACAATATACAGCCTTGACGTACTCCTTTTCCTATTTGGAACCTTGTCATCTGCATATCTGAGGTTACTGATATTTCTCTTGGCAATCTTGATTCCAGCTTGTGTTTCTTCCAGCCCAATATTTCTCATGATGTACTCTGCATAGAAGTTAAATAAGCAGCGTGATAATATACAGCCTTGACGTACTGCTTTTCCTATTTGGAACCAGTCTGTTGTTCCATGTCCAGTTCTAACTGTTGCTTCCTGACCTGCATATACGTTTCTCAAGAGGCAGGTCAGGTGGTCTGGTATTCCCATCTCTTTCAGAATTTTCCACAGTTTATTGTGATCCACACAGTCAAAGGCTTTGGCATAGTCAATAAAGCAGAAATAGATGTTTTTCTGGAACTCTCTTGCTTTTTCGATGATCCAGCAGATGTTGGCAATTTGATCTCTGGTTCCTCTGCCTTTTCTAAAACCAGCTTGAACATCTGGAAGTTCACGGTTCAAGTACTGCTTAAGCCTGGCTTGGGGTATTTTGAACATTACTTTACTAGTGTGTGAGATGAATGCAATTGTGTGGTAGTCTGAGCATTCCTTGGCATTGCCTTTCTTTGGGATTGGAATGAAAACTGACCTTTTCCAGTCCTGTGGCCACTGTTGAAGTTTTCAGATTTGCTGGCATAGGAGGATGCATGCACAAAGAATTTATTTTTTTTTAGAGAAACCTCCACCTTTCTTGCTCCAGCCTTAATTCTTAAACTTTCCCATCATCGCCAGGAACTGAGACCATAAGAAATGCCCCACTTTGACAGCCTGTTGCACAGGTAATGCCCTGTGAAGGCCTGGGCTGTTACGGTCTGAGATGTCCTCTCAAATTCTCAAGCCCTAACCCCCTTGCAACCATGAAATTAGAAAATGCTTGCTCCTTGGAAGAAAAGCTATGACCAACCTATATAGCATATTCAAAAGCAGAGACATTACTTTGCCAACAAATACCCATCTAGTCAAAAGCTATGGTTTTTCCAGTAGTCATGTATGGATGTGAGAGCTGGACTATAAAGAAAGCTGAGCACAGAAGAACTGATGCTTTTGAACTGTGGTGTTGGAGGAGACTCTTAAGAGTCCCTTGGACTGCAAGGAGATTCAACCAGTCCGTCCTAAATGAAATCAGTCCTGAATATTCATTGGAAGGGCTGAAGCTAAAGCTCCATACTTCGGCCATCTGATGTGAAGAACTGACTCCTTGGAAAAGACCTTGATGCTGGGAAAGATTGAAGCTGGGAAGAGAATGGGATGACAGAGGATGAGATGGTTGGATAGCATCACTGACTCAATGGACATGAGTTTGAGCAAGCTCTGGGAGTTGGTGATGGACAGGAAAGCCTGGCATGCTGCAGTGCATGGGGTTGCAAAGGGTCGGACACGACTTAGAGACTGAACTGAATTGAACTGAACCCCCTTGTGCCTGTTTGTGTGTGTGTGTGCTCAGTTGCTCAGTTGTGTCCAACTCTTTGTGATCCCATGAACTGTAGCCCACCAGGCTCCTCTGTCCATGGGATTCCCCAGGCAAGAATACTGGAGTGGGCAGTTACTTCCTTCTCCAGAGGATCTTCCTCACCCAGGGATCGAACTTGTGTCTCTTGCATTGGGCCACCTGGGAAGCCAAACATAAGGAAAGGGGTTCCATGGACTAACAGAGCCTGGCAGGCTACAGTCCATGGGGTTGCAAAGACTTGGACACAACTGAGCAGGCACACACTTATGTTTACCAGGTTACTAAATAAGGAAATGATTCAGGAGCAGCACAGAGAAGAGAGACACTGCAGGATGTGGGGAGGCAGAGCGGTCCCTCTGAGTGTCCACTCTCCCCAAATCTCTTATAATCCCATCCTTCTGGGTTTTCTGGAGGCTTCATTACGTTGGTGTGATGGATCAGCCCACTGGCCCTGCATGCCTGCTCAGTCAGTCCACTGACATCTGGTGATTAGGTTCAATGTCTAGCTCCACCCCCCTCCCTGGAGTTAGGGTTGGGGGAAGGGCTAAAAATGACAAACCTCTAATCACAGGGTTTGTCTTCCCTAACCACTCCCCCAACCAACCCCCATCCAGAGGTCAGAGGTGACCTGGGGCTTTCCAACTGTCACCTCATTAACATAACAAAAGACACCTTGATTGCTTTCTTAATAGAAAATTCCGAGAGCTTTAGGAGCTCTGAGCTAGCAATGGAGACAAGAACCAAGCACATATTTCATATTATAAATTACAATATTACAGCCTCAAAACAGGTGAAATTCAAATAAGGTCTATAGATTAGTTAAGAGTATTGGATCAAATGATAATATCCTTTCAATCATTTCACTGTGATTTTATAAGATTTTCCATGAAGGGAGGCTGGGTGAAAGATGTATGGGAACTCGACATTCTGCAACTTCTCTCTTAAAGAGAAAAGTTATCATCATTATTCCACACAGAAGCTTAAAACATAAATTCACTAAGCACCTATTCTGGACTGTTCTCTGGGCCAAGGAGACCCTGGTGAACAAGACCAAGGCTTCCCCTGGAGGCTGGGAGCTTGGTCTGCAGAAGGACAAGTAAGCAGGTCTTTTAGTAGAGACAATAAGACAGGACTACAGACACCTCAACAGTAAAGAATCTGCCTACACCGCAGGAGACGTGGGTTCAAGCCCTGGGTTGGGAAGATTCCCTGGAGAAGGGCATGGCAACCCACTCCAGTATTCTTGCCTGGGGAATCCCATGGACAGAGGAGCTTAGCAGGCTAAGGGGTAGCAAAGAGTCAGACGTGACTTAGCAACTGAGCGACTAACACACACACACACACACACACACACACACACACACACACACACACACCATTCCATGAAGAGCAGCACCTAAGAGGGTCACAGCACACTGGAAATGACTTTGAAGCTGAACTCGGAAGACTGGAGTTGATCAAATAAAAGACAGGCCCGTGGGCGTTCGATCTGGGGCCGTCCAGGCAGAGGGATAAAATGTGCACAGGCGTGTCCTTTGGGAAAGGGCGTCCTGCGTGTGCTGAGGGGCAGGAAGATGGGCATGTGTGGTGGGGCCGGGCAGGGCTGGGTGGAATGTGCAGGCGAGATGTGTTTATGAGAGAGAACGTTAGGGGAGAAGGACCCATTCCCAAAGTCCTCGGAAATCCCTGCGGAGAGTGTGGGCACAGAAAGCCCTTGGAGAATTCCCGATGGGGCTTTGAAGTGAGATTTGAGATTTGGTAAAAGCACTGGGGCTGCCAAGGAAGGGGAGGGAAGAGGGCAGAGTCGGAGGAGACAGAGATGCTGAGAGGTCACGGAGGTGAGAGGACCTGCTGGGGTCAGCAGGTGACCACTGTGTCTGTCCACTCACCGCTGTCCCCAGAGAAACGGAGGGATAGATGGGGTGCCTCCTGTGGGTCAAGGTCCTGCTGGACACCCAACACCTGTACTCTAGGCCTACAGGAAGGGGGTATGGGCACAGCCCACCCTGCGTCACCCGCAGGGGACAGAGGCTCTGGGGGAGGCCTCCGAGGAGGGAAGGGGAGGGGCTCCAAAGTTGACCTCCCAGTTCCAGGGGAGTAAGCACCTAGGTGTGTGTGACCCCAGAGCTCATCCTTCCTTTATGGGAAAAGGTCACAGGTAACCTGACATCTCTACAGACGCTGAGCACAGGTCAGCCTCACGAACAACACACAGAGCAGGCAGGGATGCCTCATAGAACATGGGGGCCGAGTCTGCTCTTCCCAGTCACACACTGTTCTGCTTAGGGACTTAAGGAATGGTTTTAAACGACTTCTCTTTCAGATGTGTACACAGTTCTTTTCCACACTCAGCTGTGTTGCATGTTCAACTTAAACCCAAGTTCAAAGTTTTTCACAAGATGTTCTTGGATTATCAAAACTAAAGAGACCCAGAAGACAGAAATTCAAAACAAATTAGCCTCAAATTATGCAATTTCACGTCAGGGTTAAGCCTACAAATACATTCCAGGGTTGCTCGGAATCGTCCTAACACCTCCCTGATTTTCTAAGTGAAGTTCTGGGTATCTGTCTTCAAGTCATCTCTCATTGAGTTTTGACGACTCAATTCCATCCTCATCCACAAAGAAACCCCTCTTTCCTTCTGGCCATTTAATCCTCCCCTTCCGGGCTACATCACTTTCCAGATCTTCCATCACTCATCCTTCTGCAGGCCCTTAGCTGTCTCTCTCAATAAAGGTGCCCTCATGGCCCCCAGCTCTCCACAATCCGCTCAGCCTCAGAAAGGAATACGCTTCTCACAGAACCACCTGCATCGACGCTTAGGGGTGCATGCATCTCCCAGAGCCTGCCCGTGACAGACTCTGCCGAAGGGGATCTGTGTTCTGAAGGAGATCTGTGTTCTGCCCAGGGTAGCATCTATTCTTACCTAGTTAGTCTTCCTGAGAATACGAGGCCCTGGCCATCCCCAGCCCCAAACACAGACAGTAACAGTGACTTCCTTTGGGGCCATGCCACTTAAGAAGAGAAAACCTTGGAGAGCATATTAATTCTTGTAACTGAGATACGTATCACTGCCAGGCTCTTGGGGGTATTTCAGCCAGACCTCAGTGCTGGGGTGAGAGTAGGAGTTCTCAGGTGAGTCGTTTGGAAGCAGGACAAAACCAGACTTTATCTGAGAGTCTGAGAATATCCCAGGAAGGAGGAGAACCCTGTCTTCATCCAAAGGAGGAGATTTTTAAGGCTTTGGTTGTTGTTTGTTTTTGTCTGTGCCTCACAGGGATCACAGTTCCCCGATCAGGTGTCAAGCCTCTGCAGGGTCTAAACCACCAGACCCCCAGGGAAGTCCCTGCAGGAAGAGACCATCAGCAGTGAAGAGCTGAGGTACCATATTAGCAGACAGTGGAAGACTCTGCAGGAGGCTCCTGCCTGGGAGGCAGACCTTCAGCATTTTCTGCTACTTCCATATAGTTGGTGCCGGTGGGCATGTTTGGGGAATGTTTGAGGTTTAGTGGTGAATAAACTGTGGTTTTATCAAGGCACACATTTATGTACTCAGATGTAAGCAAGATAAGAGTCCTGCCTTTGAAGCGTTTAAACTCTATCAGAGAGAAACACATTTTAGTGGCAAACGAGGGACCACTGTACAGCTCTAAACAAGGCGGCTGCTTCATGTAAGCCTGCGTGATATCAGAGGAAACAGCATGCCTGCTCAGGCCACGAGCAACTTCCAGGAGGAATCTTAGAAGTATGCTGACGCCGTTGCCAGAGGCAAGGTGAGAGGTGAGGTGTGGGAGGGTGTGTGCCACGCAGGGGTGGGTGACCAGCCAGCCTGGGAGAGGGGGCTGCGGGGATCTTCTGCAGCCCGGATGGACCCAGGTGGCAAGCAGGGGCCATCCGGGGAGGGACACAAGCAGGGGATACATTGGTCCCTCCCATTTTCATGATAACCATCTGTTCTGTGCATCAGTGTTCTTTCTTTTTAGGTCCCTTTTCCCCTGGGCTTTCTTTATTTTAGACTTTTTATAGTGAGAGCTTCAAGATTTGCTCTCGGTAACAAATTATACCTCTTTTTTCTTGTAGACAAACGCAATGCTTTGGAGAAGGCCTTACTGGGAAGAGAGAAGTGAGCTGCTGTTGGCCTTCCTTCTCTCTTTCCTTCTCTTGATTCCTCCTTCTCCCAGTCTCCGCCTCCTCCTTGAGACCCCAGAATCTTCCACCTAACAGGTCTTCTGAAGAGCAGTGGAGGAGCCCATCTGATCCAGAAAATTTTGTTCCCGGTTCTGGAAGCAGCAATACAGGGATTCGCCAAACGGGCACGGAGAATCCTGCTAATCATGACAGTATTTTGCTTTCAGGATTCCAAGTGCTTCACCCACATTAGCTAATCTCCTGTGGCAGGAGGTGCGATTACACCCAGCCTGCAGTTTATTTTCAAAGCCATCAGGCCACAAAAATTCCGCTGGTCACAGTATTTACAGTGGCTCCTTTTCAGTGTCCGAGTCCCCACCCCTTCCTCTTAAAAAGCCTCAGAATTGGTGGAAATACATCTGTCTCCTCTCTCTTTAAAAACTAAACGTCAGGGTTGGGAGAAGAGGGTTTCTCGTCCATGTACCACTTCCCATTTAAAAGACATCCGGGCTGTCCTTGCAGATGCTTATCCCATCACCTTGGCAATCACTGCATGAAGTCAAGTGGAGCTTAGGGCAGATGAGAAATGGAACAGCAGAGAGTCTAGAAGCTGTGCCCAAGAGCACGTGGGGGAGCTGAGATGCGACTCTTGAGAACTCTCAGAGCAAATGACTAGCCACTTAGCCTCTACGGGGGTGGCTGCCTCTGTCTGAATCATGGAAGGAGTGGGCTCTGTGGACAGCCTGTAGGTCCCTGACAGCGGGGAGCTGGAGAGCACCCATCAGGGCACCCTCAGCACAAGACCTGGCACACGGATAGGCCTCACTGCTTATTCGTTTACATGCGTGCTGTGCGTGCAAGCTAAGTGGCTTCAGTCCTATCTGACTCTTTCAAGTCCATGGGCTGTAGCCCGCCAGGCTCCTCTGTCCATGGGACTCTCCAGGCAACAGTACTGCAATGGGTTGCCGTGCCCTCCTCCAGAGAATCTTCCTGACTCAGGCATCAAACCTGTGTCTCTTATAGCTCCTTCACTGGCAGGCGGGTTCTTCACCTGGGAAGCCCGCATATTCCTTTACCTCATTAATGAGTCTGTAGGAGGAAGGAATCAGGCTACAGACCAAGGATTCTAACTCTTCAACATGCAAAATATGAACCAGGACAACATGGTCCATAGATTATCCCCTTCATATCCCCTCTGGTCATGGTTTTCTTAGGACCCCAGTGCCCTCTTTATTCCCCAAAGCCATGGTACCCTGACAAAGCTTCTGTTTTCTAGGAAATGGCTGGTATTCCCATTTTCCTATTCATTTTTTATTTAATACAGATTTGGCAGAGAGTAAGACTAAGTAAAAGTTATGTGTTTTAGTGTCAAACACCCCTAACTTCCATTCCTGGCTGTCACTTTTTACCTGTGTCATCTCAGGAAAATTGTTTAATGACTCAGAGCCTGCTCTTTCTCTGCAAAACAAGGACAGCACAGAACACCTCACAAGAGTGCTGTGTGGAGACTGGGGAGAGGGGGTCCCCTGCTCATCACAGTGACTCAGGGACTCAGGCTAAGGCTGGCAGGTGGCCGAGTCAAAAGGGAAAGAGAGCGCCCGTGGGTCTCTCATTGGAACTTTAAGTGGTAACAGATCCACTTAGGTGTGATGGGCTAGGACCAGTCAAGTGGTATCACCCACCCACCCACCACCAAGCGTCTGGGAAGAACCCTTCTCATGGGTGCCAGGAAAGCAGAGAGCCAGAAACAGAAGGCAATCAGTGCAGCGTGCAAAGCGGCAGGTGCTCTGATGGGCGTGTTGTAAGGACGGCATCCACGCCAGCTCTATTTCAGTTTGGCTCTTATATATAAAATGTTGTCTGTGTATTGTTTAGTATATTCAGGAGTGTTCATGGCTGAAAATTCATTGAGGTTTTGTAATCTCCCTTTCAGAAGTACCCACAGTTTAAGCGAAGATTTGTTGGGGACGTGATATTAAACCTCAAGGAACAAATCTCTCCAGGAAGTGGAAAGATTCAGAGAGTGTCCAGAGGAGGCAGGGTCTGGCCAGGTCTGGGTGTGTGAGTGGTACCTAAGCACGGGGCACAGAGCACCCCAGGTCTTTGCTTCCATCCTGTGGATTGATCTGCTATTTGCTCATCTATTTATTCACTGACTGTTTACTGAATACTCTGATGTGCCGGAACCAGGGCTCTGGCATTGAGGACCATAGAGCTTGCCTTCAGACACTGCACTTTAGAGAAGACACATGAATGGCAAGTAAGTGGTGGTAACTGTTATCTGTGAAGAAGCAGAGAAAGGGGTATCGGACATGCAGGGGTTCACAGGGTGGGAGTGTGCTCAGCCACGCTCTGTCTGGGGTGCAGAGGGCAGAGAAGAAATCTAGGGAGCAGGTCCTTGGAGATCTGGGTGAAGAGCACCCCTGACGGAGGGGCTTCAGGACCAGGGGGGAGCACTGTGGTGGAGAGAACAGGAACTGGGGGCGAGATATTGGAGTTCCGTTGGTTCTGCTATGGATTTGTGCTGGTTTGGGGGCCAGATGACTAAAAACATGATTGTGGGGATGGGCTAGGGGCTGGAGTGCCTGGATTTGAACCAGCTCTGCCCCTTACAGATAGATGAGCCAGCAAGAGTCAGCCCCTCCATGATCCATCATGCCACCTTTAAATACAGGGAAGAACTCATTTTTCATGCCCTCTTTGGGAGGATTAAATGAGTTAATTTACGTAGAGCACTGAAAACAGGGCAGGACCTCCTGTGAGGAGCCCAAGTTGGTAGTAGCAAAATTTCTATGAGAGCAAAGTTGCTTCTCCTTTAAGGGTCCACACACCTCCCCACCCTGCCCACTGCGACGTTGTCCAACACAGGGCTTGTCCTTTTTGTTCCTGAGTCCTGAGCCCATCTGGTCCTACAGTATGGCTTTAATTTATGTTAGGTAAACACATGGAAGGTCGAGGAAGCTGTGGGCAGAGAGAATGAATGACTTCCTTTCAGGCCTCCCAGCAAAGCATCTGTGCAGTGAGAACCCAAACCCAAGAATCCAGTTCCTCATCTGGAGCTTTCCACCAACTCAGGCTTATGGGGCCTGACTGTGCTTGTGGGGCGGGGAAGCTGCACGTGGCGGGTCATGGCAGTGTCTCCTCTGGGACTGCCCTCCCCATGCAGAGACGCCACTTGCCCAGAGAGGGTGCTGCCCACCTGCCCAGTGGGGATTGCTCCCTGCTCGTGGCTGAGCTAATAGTGCCACCTGCTGGCCTCGAGGCGCCGGCCGCGGCCTGACTCCGGAGGTCTCGGGCTACCTCTGGTGGGCGTTCAGAAGACAGCAGCACAGACGTGGCTTGCTTCTCCCCAGGGCACGATGAACCGTGCTGTCCCTGGGCTGCTTGCCATCTTTGATGTTTGCGTTATGCTGGGGGCCTGCTCTGGAACCGAGCCTAGAAAGCAAGGCTTCATAGCAGCTTAGGAGGCAGGAGACCAGAGGCACGGGGTGGAACAAGATTTCAGGCACAGGGAACACAGCATGCTCCCTGGTGACAGAAGGTCCCCTCAGAGTGGCCCACGCAGCCTTGGGAAACGGTGGTGATGCTAAGAACTGTAGAGAATGATGGATAGGAGCTGGGAAGTGAAAAGAGGAGGAGGGAAAGGAAGGGGTGCTTGTCTGATCCCTCCTCAGGACTGAGTTCACTGACGAGACATTGGAGAAGAGCAGGCGCAGTGTAGATGGCCTCTCCCCAGGGGGAGGTCCGCAGCTGTCACCCTTGTCTGAGCCGTTTAGGAGACACTCAGCCCCGAGTCTCCCCTCCTGGCCATCATGTCATTGACCGTCACTGATGGCTCTGGCTGGGGCTCGGCCTCGGCTCCCCAGTCAGCCATATTCGAACCTCCAAGAGGTTTGAGAAGGCCGGCGCAGCTTGAAAAATACTTCCCCGAAAGGCTTATTTTGTTTTGGGGCAGATCTCATGCCAATCTGTCCTGCCAAGAAATGATTGCTGTTGAACTGTTGGTTTTCATTGCTGTCAAACATAATTTTACATGCAGAGCAAGAGGCGGCAGTCACTCTCCAGGGCCAGCCGGGAGAAAAGGCTTTAGACAGGCTGGGAGTTTCTTAGAAGCCTCTAGAGAATTTCTTTAAAAGGAACATCAGGAATGGCTGATGTTCGATGTGCAGAGCAGATGCACCCGTTACTGCAGAACTGAGCAGTTTGCGTCCATCTACAGTGCCCACAGTGAGATTACGGGTGTCTGGGGAGAAGGGCAGACGGAGGGTGGAGTCCCAGGCACAACTTAGCTTTTGGCATACACTTGCATTTCTTCTATTCCAATTGCAGACAATTTTGCAGGGTCCTGCTGGACACACAGAGGTGGGGAAGAATGCAGAAACAAGACTGAGGGCAGGAGGAGAAGGGATGACAAGGGATGAATGGTTGGATGGCATCACCAACTCAATGGACACGAGTCTGAGCAAGCTCCGGGAGATGGTGAAGGACAGAGAAGTCTGGTGTGCTGCAGTCTGTGGGGTCACAAAGAGTCGGACACAACTGAGTGACTCAACAACAACAAAGCTTACTGAAGGGACTCTGGGCAGTACAGAGGCTTGCTTTTCAGTCAACATACCTGGAGGCGTTAGAGGTGAAATTTGATGCCGCTGGCCTCCTCTTGTCTGTTTTGTTTTTCATCTTAGTGAAAATTATTGCATGCAAAACCAGTAGAAAATTGACAGATCAGAATCTGTTCAGAAGAGTTGCCATGTCAGACCCTGTTTTAGAAAGAGCTGATGGCTGAAAGTCAAAGACACCGATTTTGTGAGTGTTCACTGCAGTCCTTTTCCCTCCCTGGGGCTCAGTTTCCTAATCTGTACGTTTGGGGATTGACCAGCTTTCAAAGACCTTTATAATTCTTATGCTCTTTAGTTCTTTAAAAGGAAGCCTTAGATCATTTGGTGGTTGATTACCCATCACATTAAGAGATAATTTATATCGGTTCTTACTTTACAAAGAAACATTCATCTGCTCGTGCATTTTCCCACCCATTTGTTCAGCGAGGAGTGAGTACCTACAGCATTCCAGCACTGCTGTGGGCCAGCACAGAGGACTAGCTGGGGAGAAAGCCAGGTCTTGACCCTCCTGGAGCTTGCAGTCTTATGGGGGTCAGTCACACACAACAAAAAAATCGAAACCTTTGCAGTGCCGCGTAGTAATCTATTGTGTGAGCTAACGCAATGATTGTCAGTTGGTAGTAAGTGCTAAGAACAACACAACAGGATGAGATTGTGTGGTGAAGACAGCTATTTTTCAGCCTGCCTGCTCAGGAAAGTCCTGTCTGAGATGAGAAGGGGGCATTTGGCAAGAGAAACAACGGACAAGGGAATGAGCCCTGGACATCCCAGCAGACACGTGGGCCAGAGGCCTGATGTGAGCACGGGGCCCCTGGCGGAGGTGAGGAGGCTGTGTGGGGAGATGAGGCTGATCCCCAGATCCCACCTCAGGATTCCATGCCAGGTGTGATGGGCTGCCATTGGTGCGTTCTTCAGTGTTGTGAGCGCCTTGCGTGGCACTGGGGGCACTGAGAGGTAAAATACAGCCTGCGTGGGGAAGGGCCTCAAAGCTGGCCTCGTGCCCACAGGTGGTGGAAAAGGACAGTGGCAGGAGATGCGTGGGATGGAAGCAGGCGCTCAAGACAGGAGCAGCTCTGGGACCTGGAGGCCAGGCTTCCTAACCTTGCCCGGCAGAAGGCGCAGCTTCTGGACCACGAAGAGGCTCGAGGGGATGCCCAGAGGGAGTCTGCAGGGGCTGAAGCAGGAGTGGGGGCTATGGTTTGGCTACCACTGCAGTTCTCACAGCGGACACGGGGAGCGAGGCTGGCCGAGCACAGGGCCCAGGGACCCTCCACCCGGACTGCTCTGGAAGGGCTGCTCCTCAAGCCAGGAGATCACCAGGCCCAAATGGCCACACTCTGCTGCCCCCTCTTGCAGGGGGCAGTGGGTGGTCCCCCTTGAGGCCTAGTCCTAACCAAGAAAGGGGTGGTCCCTCGTTGACCCCCAGGCCCCACCTGCCTTGCCGGTGATGCCATCGCCCCTGGGCCCCCGTTAATGAAGGAGAGCGGCTCAGTTCAGCCTTGAGCCATGTTTTCCATTGTGTGACTGACTGCTTGCTGCCCTCTGACTCAACCTTCCAGAAACTCAAGGGCCTCCCACCAGGGTCTGCCTGTCTGAGAACCGACGAGATTGTCCCCAAGTGAGCCTGTGGCACCTCAGCCTGTGCTCCCTGTCTGCTCCCGGTGGGAGGGCTCACAGACCCCAGTTTACTGGGCACAGATTGGAGCTCAGGCCATCTGTCCACCGAGAGCTGGGACATGTCACGCTGCCCGGGGCCCGGGACCGGCCGCCTGAGCCGGGCCTGCCAGCACTACCGTCTGTGAGATGAAGTCTCTCCATTTCGGGACTGTGACATAGTTCCATCAGACCTGGATGGCCGGGGCGCACATTCCAGGCTGAGACCAGGGTGGCAGCAGAGAAACCTGAGCTGTAGGGAGACATTCTCAGGCTCGAAACTCACAAACCCGGGAGGGAAAGGCACTTGATCAGAAAACGACACCATTCGGGTTATTTTAATGCCCGGATTTGTGCTGCCCTTTCCGTGGAGCCCCTTCTGTCGCGGGGCTCCGCTGCCAAGTGACCCTGGGGCAGGTGACGTTCACTTGTTTTTCACTGAAGAACAAGGTCATGTCTGGCTCCCGACTGTGGTTCTGTCTGCGGTTTTCGAGCACACGCCGTCCGCTCAGATGGAGGCACACACCGGGCTCTGAGGCTCTGTGGCTGCTGGCCTTTATGGCTGCCGGCCTGGTGTGAGCAGGCAGAGAACGCTCTTCCCTCCCCCAGGACAACTCCCCTAAACATCTCCCCGTCTCAGGCCCTGTGGTGCTGAACGCCATCTGGGCAAGCTCTCAGACCGCTTGAACTTACAACCAAGGGGAAAGGATGGTGGTCCCCTACTCGGGGAGCCAACCTCAATCTTCCTCATAGAATATCAAATGTGGAGTCAAGGATAAGCAATATCACCTATTTAAGGTTTACATGTAATCTTAAGTTGATGTCTACATTGATTGATCAAAGAGACAATTAGACTAGGGACAGCCAATCGGTCCACAAATACTGGTAAGCTGATACAGGAGAAAAATTTAGGGACTAAAGAGAAAGCAATTTTTCAGTTGCATAAGAAAGGAAAAATGCCAGAGATATGAAGTCTTTTTAAACCGTTTTTTCCCCTGTTATTATTTACTTGGCTTTGTTTTTAAGGAAAGGGCTTCAGAAATAAACAAAGGGAAGGAATTGGGTGAGGCAAACAGCTGGTTCAGGCTGCCTGCTATGAGCAAGACTAGATGAGGAAAATTCCTGTCACTTGGGAAACCACTGTAGAAACCCTAATCTTATAAGCTCTCAGGTCTGTCCCCCCCAAGCAGTGGGCGTTCCTCCAGAGTGCAGGCCTGATGAGACACTTCGCTCCTCTCCAGACTGCTGCAGGGAAGTGCACAGCCCCGCACTTCAGGCCTCCAGGCCGCGGACACTACTGCCGTCTCCATACACACATACTTACTGCCCCCTTATCTCTCCAGACAAGCTCTCGCCTGACCAGTAAATGCCACGTGCCACTCACAAGCCCATATCTGCACATGGCACTGTGTGAGGGGATGACTTATATCTCCAACATTAGGACAACAGCTTCTTCCATCTCGTCCAAACAGAACGCCGGAAAGGAAACATCAGGTCCTCACCCTTATGCAGGATGTAGGAAGTGCGGGGAACAGATCTGGTATTAATTACCCAGGGTTCTACCCTGAGTAAGTGGTTAATCCCGAGGAGGTTTACACTGCAGGCTCCCCAACCCGCCCCGGCGTGGATACACACCAGACTGGCTCCTGAGACTGTCCCACATCATATGTTGTGCACATGTGCACTGGCCCAGGGGCAGACTTGGTTCCCCAGCAGACGGGGGCCCCCTTGCATGGGCCTGCTCTGAGATAGCACGTGACCCAAGGACTAGGTTGTCTAGGGTTTCCCCCTTTGCCTGAAATGCGTCAGTGTTTAATCCTCAGACTGAACTTCCTCCTTCACCTGCTGTTGCCTTCTTTCAAGTCATGGCCTAGAGGCTCCTGCTGGGGCCCAGAAACAGCAGGCGAGTTTATCCCCCAGGGCCGACACGCTGACCTGCAGCTACTCCGGACGTCTTAGATTCCTGAGTTTTCATTCTGATGGCAGCTGCCCAGTTTTGATTTGTGCTTGGGCTCACAGTTACAGCAGTGAATGTGGCAGGCAAGACAGCAAACACCTGTGAGTGACGTGGCATTTCCGCAGCCCTCCTTTTCTTGCGGTTATTATTGCATCTTTGAAGGGTCTTCCTTGCAGCATCTTAGACGTGACTTAAACTATCACAGAAGGTATGAAATAAAAAAAATTAGGTCTGGACCAAAGGATTTCCAGAAAGCAAATGAAAGAGAAAGCTGTGTTTGTCCTCACCATAGCTGCACTCCTTACAGATTTGTGTCTGGAACAGGAAGCAGTTGAGGCTATTTCTTGCAGGCAGATTTTTGTTTTGTCTTCCAATCCCAGTAAGTTAAAGAGCAGGTGAAGGTGGAAGAGTTGGAAAGGAGACAGGGTATGCTGGGTGGCTAATTTTAAAAACCATTTTCAAATCAGGACCAATTTTCTTGAAGAAGCATATCACTTTTATTATTTACTTGGCTTTGTTTTTAAGGAAAGGGCTTCAGAAATAAACAAAGGGAAGGAATTGGGTGAGGCAAACAGCTGGTTCAGGCTGCCTGCTATGAGCAAGACTAGATGAGGAAAATTCCTGTCACTTGGGAAACCACTGTAGAAACCCTAATCTTATAAGCTCTCAGGTCTGTCCCCCCCAAGCAGTGGGCGTTCCTCCAGAGTGCAGGCCTGATGAGACACTTCGCTCCTCTCCAGACTGCTGCAGGGAAGTGCACAGCCCCGCACTTCAGGCCTCCAGGCCGCGGACACTACTGCCGTCTCCATACACACATACTTACTGCCCCCTTATCTCTCCAGACAAGCTCTCGCCTGACCAGTAAATGCCACGTGCCACTCACAAGCCCATATCTGCACATGGCACTGTGTGAGGGGATGACTTATATCTCCAACATTAGGACAACAGCTTCTTCCATCTCGTCCAAACAGAACGCCGGAAAGGAAACACTCAGGTCCTCACCCTTATGCAGGATGTAGGAAGTGCGGGGAACAGATCTGGTATTAATTACCCAGGGTTCTACCCTGAGTAAGTGGTTAATCCCGAGGAGGTTTACACTGCAGGCTCCCCAACCCGCCCCGGCGTGGATACACACCAGACTGGCTCCTGAGACTGTCCCACATCATATGTTGTGCACATGTGCACTGGCCCAGGGGCAGACTTGGTTCCCCAGCAGACGGGGGCCCCCTTGCATGGGCCTGCTCTGAGATAGCACGTGACCCAAGGACTAGGTTGTCTAGGGTTTCCCCCTTTGCCTGAAATGCGTCAGTGTTTAATCCTCAGACTGAACTTCCTCCTTCACCTGCTGTTGCCTTCTTTCAAGTCATGGCCTAGAGGCTCCTGCTGGGGCCCAGAAACAGCAGGCGAGTTTATCCCCCAGGGCCGACACGCTGACCTGCAGCTACTCCGGACGTCTTAGATTCCTGAGTTTTCATTCTGATGGCAGCTGCCCAGTTTTGATTTGTGCTTGGGCTCACAGTTACAGCAGTGAATGTGGCAGGCAAGACAGCAAACACCTGTGAGTGACGTGGCATTTCCGCAGCCCTCCTTTTCTTGCGGTTATTATTGCATCTTTGAAGGGTCTTCCTTGCAGCATCTTAGACGTGACTTAAACTATCACAGAAGGTATGAAATAAAAAAAATTAGGTCTGGACCAAAGGATTTCCAGAAAGCAAATGAAAGAGAAAGCTGTGTTTGTCCTCACCATAGCTGCACTCCTTACAGATTTGTGTCTGGAACAGGAAGCAGTTGAGGCTATTTCTTGCAGGCAGATTTTTGTTTTGTCTTCCAATCCCAGTAAGTTAAAGAGCAGGTGAAGGTGGAAGAGTTGGAAAGGAGACAGGGTATGCTGGGTGGCTAATTTTAAAAACCATTTTCAAATCAGGACCAATTTTCTTGAAGAAGCATATCACTTTAGAACCGTATGATGGCCTACACACTCAGACTGCAAACAGTACTGTTATAAAAATGTGTGGGTTTTGGCACAGGAAATAGGAAAATGAACTTCTTTCATGCAATACTTGCTTTAGAATAAAGGTGTAAGGTCCTAAAAGTGAAAATTCGCTTCCCCCTCATTCCTATTTTGCCCCCAGTAAATTCTTCTTTCATTCAACTTATTCACATATTCTGCCACCTAAAAGGTGATGAGTACGACGTCCTTAATTGAATCAGCATCAGTGGCTATTGTGCACCAGGCAGACAGGAGGGTTGAGGAGGCACCAGTGTGTAACGGGAGCAGAAAAGGAATGACGCTCCTTGACCTCAAAGAATTGTAACCTGTCGCTGAAGACCCCACATCTATGCACATTGATCTGAGAGGCAGTGTAGGTAACTCTGAGTTACCCAATCAGATAAAGCTTCAAGGAGGAGGTGGCACATGAATCAGCTCTCACGATGGAAGGTGCCCACCTGGGCAGGGCTGGAGTAAGGAAAGGAACACACCTGAGCACAGCATGTGACAGAGGACGCAAGTAGGCAATAGCAGAGCACAGGCCCCTAGGCTTCTGAGAGACCGACTCCAGAACACATTCTGCCCCCGAGTAAAAGCCCTCTCACCCACTCCATCCACACAGTTCCCCCGGAGACACACTGAGCCTTGATGACAGGGACCCTCACTGTTCTCAAAAGAACCTGCCTTGCCACTCCTGGGTTGACTTGGGACTCCATGTCATCGTAAAGGACAAAAACTCCAAAGAAAGGATTGCTTTTTTTCTTAATAAGGTCTGTCCTCCTTAATGGCAAGATTTGAGATGAAACGCAGACGTTTTGCTAAATCAAGGCTCATCTTTTTGATAGCAATGAGTGGCAGAATGGTTCTTTATCAAGGGGCATAAGCAAAAGGTCTGATGCCCCAGGCTGGTGGATCACCACGCAATGCTACCAGGCACAGACAAATCACAGCTTCTGTGTTCGTGTGAGTGTCTTTATCTGCAATCTCAGGCTTTTGTGTTTGTCTATCTTGGTCTTCACCCTCATGGATTAATCCAAGTATCTGGCCCGCTTGGATTGCCACTCTCTCTTGCTCATAATAATATAGTGCAACAGTAACATGGAACACACAGGGAACGAAGGAAAAGTCAAAAGTATGCACGTGGCCATATAAAAAATAAACAACAAGGAGGATTGTAGCCCACCAGGCTCTTCTGTCCATGGAATGGTCTGGGTAAAAATACTGGGCTGGGTTGCCATTTTCTCCTCCAGGGTATCTTCCCAACTAAGGGATCGAACCTGGTCTCCTGAATCGTAGGCAGATTCTTCACCATCTGGGCCACCAGAGAAGCCCTTACTGTACAGCACAGGGAACTGTATTATCTTGTAAAAACTATAATGAAAAGAATCAAAACTTTAAAAATGGATGTATTCATATAACCAGATCATTTTGCTGTACAGCTGAAACTAGTAATATTGTTAACCAACTATATTTCAATTTTAAAAATGTCAAAGTGTGGACTGCTTATGTAAAAGCTGCAGATTTACCTTCTTAATCCTTATAACACTTCAATGTTAAAATTAGTCTGCATCTCCTAAACACTGACTGGTGACAGAGAGTCCTCTTTGGGATTAGAATAAGTAGACAAGGTCACTAACGCTTTTCTAAGTTTGAGTCTTGATTCTATTGTTTTCTTTCATTTTTCCCCTCCCAACCCTCTACATCCTGGAAAGGGTGTGCTAGTGACTCATACAGAAGCGCTTGTAGGTAAGGTTTGAAGGCACAAGATGTGCGGAGAAATCAGATTTTGTCGTGTTGGTGAAGACATCAGAGCGAGGAGTAGTTCTCTCTGTCACGTTTGTTTCGTTTCCAAAAAAGCCGAGTTCAAAAGTACTTTCAGCTCAGAGATAGGTGAGAAGCGAGAGGGACGTGGCAGAAGGGCTCAGCGAGACTGAGACAAGTGCAGAGTGTCTGTCCAGGTGACTCGGTGCCCACACCTCCTCCACCGCGTTCAGCTTGCCCTGCCTCCAACCCTGTTGCTGGTCACAGCAGGAGAAAGGTGTGACCATCCACATTTGCTTTTGGCTGGACATTCTTCTGGGTTTGTTTTTCTGCCCCTACCTTTAAACTAGACGCTGCCGCCTTTGCTAAGTATCAGGCAAGTCTGAGGGTCAGACGTAATGTTTGGGGTGCCTCCCCTCACTGGCTGTCTCCCGAGAGATAACTGTTTTCTGTGAAGCACACCCTCATCCTTTACACCGCAGGTTTGCTGTCTGGAATTCACCCTGCAGTGGTTTCGTTCTCTGGTCCACAAAGGCAGTGTCAGCGGGCACTGCCCTGTGATTTCCGGCTCTCCTGGTGCAAACAGAGGTGCTAAGTTGTGGCAGAGCCTGCCCAGCGGGGCTCCCATGCCACAGCACCGGGGTTTCCCTTTCTCCCAGGTTCCCATTGTCATCTGTATGTAGCAGGGCTGGCTCACCTTCCTCCCTCATCCTAAGGAAACAAACCCTGCTCCAGAGCACAGGAAGACAGAAGCAGCAGGTTCCGAAGGGGCTCCCCAAGTCGCATCTCTGCTACTCCCCTGGCACAGGGGAGCGGGGAAGCCATGCCGCAGCCACGGCACAGCAGGGCAGTGCGCTTCAAGGGCCTGCTGCCACACCCGAGCGCTTTCTGTCCCCTTTTATAAGAGAAATCTGAGTGTCCGTGAAGGTGAGCTTCCCAACGTATCTGCGTCCTCCGCCAATAGGCAGAGCAAGGATTCCGACTGGGGTTTTATCACCTGAAGTTCACTATACTCCACAGACCCTGAAGCCTCCGTATATATGTCAGCAGCAGCAACAACAGAGATGGGCTAGGAGCACTCAAGGGGTCAGAATGATGCAGGTGGGAGTCAAGTCCCTAGGGGCAGGACCAAGCAAGGCTGATTGTGTGCGTGATCAAGGCCCAGGACTGCTGATCAACACTCCTAGATTTTTCATGACCCCCCACCACGCGGCTGGAACGGACCCCAGGTTCCAGGCACACCCACCACGCCATCTCCTAGGCCAGGAGGCTCCAGCTTTACCCTCCCCACACGCTGGGCTTGTCCGGTGCCACAAAGCTTTTTAAATTTCTCCACTGCAGTAGAATACACACAAAATTCAGCATTGTAACCATTGTTCAGTGTACAGTTCAGCTGTGCTACATATACTACATATACATGAAAACAGGTCCCCAGAGCTCGTCCTCCCTAACAGCTGAAGCTGTCCCCACTGCACCTCCACCCCTCTGCCCAATGACCACCTTCTCCTGTCCTGTAAGCCCAACCACTCTGGGCACCTCAGGGAAGTGGGTCACACAGGAGGTATCTTTGGGGGGGGGGAGGGGCTACCCTCCATGTCTTCACCCATGGTTCACTGTTGCATCTGAACTCCCAATACTTTCACAGACTAACTCAAGAGTCGGTTCAGACAGAATTACAATCTCAATTAAGTGACTTTAAATATTCAGTCGTGCATTAACAGGACCCAAGCAGCTGTCTGGGTTCTAATCCCTTGACACTCCAGGTGTCGCTAAAGGCCTGCATTCTTGCTGGCTAGCCCCGGGAGCTTGTGAACACGCAGCTCCTCAGGCCTCTACCCTGGCTCTAGGTAATTCTTATGCACACTTGACTTCAGCGAGCACTGCTCTGACTCACTAGGATGGGGTCTGTGGACGATTCCTGGGCTAAACCCAGCAGCTGCCGTGGTGTGTGAGCAGAGGTCCGGGGCACTCGGAGCTCCAAGCCCATCACAGGAGCACGCTCTGTGGCTGCCCAGGGCCCCGTGGGAGAGCTGAGTGGCTGCAGCAGAGACCACCGCTCGGCCACCTGGCCCTGACCATGCCAGCCCACAGGCTCCTCACCGTGAGAACCTGCCCTCTGGTACAGACTGGAACAGTGGTTCTGCGTGTGGGCTGTGCCATCTCCTCAAGGGCTTGTGGCCATCTCCACCTCTGTGCCTCGTGTGCTCGTGAACTGGGGACAGAGCAGAACCACCTCCCGGGGCTGACGTGTGGGTGAGGGAAGGTGACGCATGTGAAGCGTCAGGTGGCACGTTTGGCAAACATCACTCTTAGTTGAGCACAGGGGGGCTTTGGTGTTTTGGCAGAATGACCCCTGCAACAGACACTGTTTATCAACACTCAACCTCTGCGTCTTCCTTGCTAATGTCTATTTCCTCAGGTATCTAACCTTCCTGGCGAGTGACCTCCCCAGGTGGAAACTCTACTAGGAGCCAATTGTGTTCAAGCATCCTCAACGTCATGGATTGGCTCAGAGCGGGTGGTTTTGGCCAGCGAGTCCTGAGGACTCTTGAAGGGCTTCTGAAAAACCGTTTCCTCGTTTTTCTTAAAAGAAAACATGGGAGAGACGCCCCCATTCTTTCAAGGATATTGTCATACGTGGATGTGATGCCCTGAACTGCAGCAACTGTGAAGCTGGTGGTCTGAAGATGAGACGTGTTTACAAGGCAAAACAAAAAGACGGGAAGAATCTGGCCCTCAATGAGGCCCGAGATGCTGCATCCACCAACCCGGGGCCACATCTACTCAGGAACTGGTTTGATGGAAAAAAATAAATGTTCTTAGTAATTTCAGCCTAAAGCATCTTAACCCATAGAGCCAGAGACCATGTTGACACACGTGTTTACTCTGCCCGGGGCCTAACATCTGCTGTCGGGGGCCATGAGCAAAGGAGAGTGGAAGCTGGGAATGAACGGGCAGGGGCGGGGAGGGTGACGGAAGAGGGAATGTCCCAGGCTAGTGCAGGCCCAGTTCGTCACTCGTCACGGTGGAAGTGAGCTGCTGTGCCGGGTGGGTGAAGGAAGACAGGGAAGGCCACAGAGGCCAGCATGCACTTGCTCCTGGGGAGGGGCTGGTACAGTCTGCAGTGCAGCCCTCTCTCTGGAAAGGGTGGAAGGGTGGGGTGGGCCCTCGGAGCTTCGGCAGCCTGCCCTTCAGGGAAGCAGCTTCCTAGGGCAGTAGCCGAAGTCACGTCCTCTGCAGGCCGGGGTGCTGGGCAACACCGGTGAGCGTGGTGAGCCCTGAGAAGTGGCTCCCTTCGTGGGCTGTGGGGACGCTCGAGAGACCAGCGCCCTGGCTTTCCAGAATACTCCTGGATGGACTGTGCTTCCTGGTGGGAAGAGGGAACTCAGAAGACTGTCTTCTCCACCAAGATAACCCAGCTGTGGTGCTTTTCCCGGTCTCCCTGGAGCCTGTACCACTGTACCCTCCTCCCCCCAGCACAACCAAAGGCAGCAAACTGCCTTCCCTGGTCCTCCAAAAAAAATACTATATAAAGGGAAGGAAAAAGCCCTCTTTAAGGTTTGTGTCTATGTAGCTGAGGACCGTGCACTTTACTCATCGGCCGCTGGTCCCCAAGCTGGGCTTGTGCAGACGTGTCATGCTCCTCCCTGGTCCACAGGGCTGCAAGTCATCACCTGCCCCGAGGACGCTTCCCACTCCCTCAGCCTCCCCAGAAGTCCCAATCACTTTCCTGTTGGCCTCAGAAATGGCAGGTCAATGCATTTTCTGAGTCCTGCCGCAGATGAAGCCCTTTGAAAACAGGGGAAGGGTGTGGGGTAATGGCAGGAAACCGGGGTGGGGAGGATGGCTACGGCACCATCAGTCTCTCTGCAGTCACCTGGCAGGACCCCCATCAGGCTCTGCAGAGCCTGTTTCTCAGCCGCTGCCTTCTGCTCTGGGGTCCTCACAGGCCGAGGAGACTTGGGCAAAGCCCCGCCCGGCCAGATGGACTCCTGGAGGAGCCGGAGGTATTGCACCCAGCGCTGTGGACACGTCAGATGAGCCACCTGCACCTCAAGCCACCTGCAGGGGAAGAGAGAAGGGTCAGGGCAATGTGGAGGACCCAGAGCCAGGGGGAGTCCTCTAGGCAACGAGGACAGAACAACGCCAAGGCAGAGCCAGCTCCCACAGGTGAGACCAAGCCAGTCAACAGCGTGGGCTCCCAGAACCTGAAGACGAGCGACGATAGGATTAGTCATTCACTGAGTGCGAGCACCCATGTGTCAGGGGCTGAGAACAGAGCATTTGCAGGCTGCTGGCTCTGGGGAGGTTGCACCTTTCCAACCGTCCTCCAGTGAGAAGCTCCGGACTTCTCAGTGCTGTGTACACAGTGCAGGGTCTGGGGACTTGATATAAACCCCTCTCCATGGCCACCCATTCACACCCCCACAACCTGTCTTGAGGACTCCTGACATCACCCGTTGTTCTCCTTGCCAGCAGCAGAATTCTGTCCTTCTGGCAAAACCTGTTCAAACCCCATATCCTCCACAAATTCCTTCCTGAGCATTCCACCCAGAAATGCTCGCTCCTTGGGCCTCCTGCGGTGCCCCTTCCACAACACAGACCAAGCACTGGTATTCCAGTTTGGAATATTGATTGCTGCCTCATACATTTACAGCTTGCCTTTCCCAACTACTTTATAAGCACTGGAAGAGTTCCCCACCACAAAATCTTCCCACAGTGAAATGTCAATTGACTGACTGGCAACTGCTATTACAGTGAAAATGTACCCCACTGTCTTGCTTTCACAAATGAGTCAATAACTGAGCAGGCAGGTACTACAATCTGCAGAGCCTGTGAGGCATTTCCACCAAAGCTCTTTCCCTGTCTCTGCAGGTTTCCAGAGCTGTCTCTTATACACATCTCTCCCTGGAGCCTGCAAGGGGGTGGGAGTGGGGAGGGTTGGGGGGGCTGTGATCAGGCGCATGTGTGCACAGGCCAGGCTACCGCAAGGAGTGTCAGGGAGGAGGGCAAGGGGGGGCGTGGCTCATTCCTCTCCCCCATGGCTCCCTTTTCCAGAGGAACCAGGATCCACCCACCAGCAACAGTCCACACACCACAAGGAGGCATGGAAATGGATGTGTGTGCAATGGTGCATATAAGCCCCTTGCCTGCTAAAGACCAAGTGTGCGTGTGTGGCGGGAAGAGAGGGGGAACAGTGCTGCTGAGACCCCAGGCCTTCTGAGTGTAGCCCCGTTCCAGAGGGCATAGTCTTGTGTTTGGTCTCTGGGGGGCAGAGTGATCCACCCTTCCTAACCCTCAAAGAAACGGGACAATGGTCTCTGGCTAAGGGGAGATATCCGTCTTCCTGGGGTGTCTGCGGTGGAGCTGGTTATGGCAGACTCCTCGGCAGAGGCACTGAGCTCCAACAATTCCAGGATGATGTCCCAGAGGCAGTAAATCAAATGCCTGAAACAAATGAAAAGGAGAACTTGGGGGAAGGTCTGGCTGGGTCTCAGGACACCAGATCCTGTTGATGACATTTATCTCACCTCCCCACTGCCCACTACTGATATCCTCAGTGGACTTCAATGTCTCGGCTGTGAAATAAGTCTGCTGAACTAAGGAAGGCTAGGATTGCAACAAAGGTGGAAATGGTACTTGAGACTGGATTTAAGGAAATTCCCTATTTCTTTACATCTAGCATGTTGGCACTGCTCTGAAGAGCTCTGAGCGAGGGGAATCCCTGTAGTAACAACTTACTAGGAACCTTCAGGCCACCTATGATGAGGCAGACAGGATGTGAGGAGTGAGTTCACGGACCGACGTGCTCAGGGCGGGGCTGAGAGGGGAGGGAAAGCGCTCTCAGCACCAGTGGAATGCTCCATCCCTGGGCACCGGCCAGGGGACCATGTCCTCTCTGTGCTGAGAACTGCCAGGGCCTTCTCAGGAGCTCCCACAGGGGCCTGCATAGAGTTCTTCCCAGTGCAAACAGCGGCTGGTCCCAGCAGCTCCCAACCAACTGACTCCTGCTCAGGAGCCAGGGAAACAGTCATTGCACCTGCAGCTGGGGCCCAGGGCAGGGAGACACTGCAATCCCAGTCTTCTCAGTGCAGCCGTTTACCCAGAAACCCGGGACCCTCTGGGACCAGAGACGGCTCCCGCCGTGCCCACCTGTTGATGAGGGGCTGCTGCAGCGACTCCAAGACCAGACTCCAGCTCAGCCGGCATTTGTTCTCCCCAAGGATTTCTACGATGACATCTGAAGAGGAAAGGTGGACATGGTTTTAGTTCACCACGAAACCTTAGCCTCTGTGGGGACTGTCTCCTCAGGATGTCTGCTGTCTTTATTCACAGTGGGTACTTCCGGCACATCTCTGAACCACACAGACAAACTATATCCTCAGGAGACAGGGAAAACCCAACAAAAATGGTTCTTAAGTTAGATATCTAAATTAGAATGGGCCCCAGGAGACAATTCTGTAACCTGTCGCCGCTTCTGATACAAGGGTGTAGGCTGAAGGACAGAGGTTAACAAGAGTAAATAACAACAGTCTGCGGTAACAGTCCACCACTGTACCCTCCTCCCCCCAGCACAACCAAAGGCAGCAAACTGCCTTCCCTGGTCCTCCAAAAAAAATACTATATAAAGGGAAGGAAAAAGCCCTCTTTAAGGTTTGTGTCTATGTAGCTGAGGACCGTGCACTTTACTCATCGGCCGCTGGTCCCCAAGCTGGGCTTGTGCAGACGTGTCATGCTCCTCCCTGGTCCACAGGGCTGCAAGTCATCACCTGCCCCGAGGACGCTTCCCACTCCCTCAGCCTCCCCAGAAGTCCCAATCACTTCCTGTTGGCCTCAGAAATGGCAGGTCAATGCATTTTCTGAGTCCTGCCGCAGATGAAGCCCTTTGAAAACAGGGGAAGGGTGTGGGGTAATGGCAGGAAACCGGGGTGGGGAGGATGGCTACGGCACCATCAGTCTCTCTGCAGTCACCTGGCAGGACCCCCATCAGGCTCTGCAGAGCCTGTTTCTCAGCCGCTGCCTTCTGCTCTGGGGTCCTCACAGGCCGAGGAGACTTGGGCAAAGCCCCGCCCGGCCAGATGGACTCCTGGAGGAGCCGGAGGTATTGCACCCAGCGCTGTGGACACGTCAGATGAGCCACCTGCACCTCAAGCCACCTGCAGGGGAAGAGAGAAGGGTCAGGGCAATGTGGAGGACCCAGAGCCAGGGGGAGTCCTCTAGGCAACGAGGACAGAACAACGCCAAGGCAGAGCCAGCTCCCACAGGTGAGACCAAGCCAGTCAACAGCGTGGGCTCCCAGAACCTGAAGACGAGCGACGATAGGATTAGTCATTCACTGAGTGCGAGCACCCATGTGTCAGGGGCTGAGAACAGAGCATTTGCAGGCTGCTGGCTCTGGGGAGGTTGCACCTTTCCAACCGTCCTCCAGTGAGAAGCTCCGGACTTCTCAGTGCTGTGTACACAGTGCAGGGTCTGGGGACTTGATATAAACCCCTCTCCATGGCCACCCATTCACACCCCCACAACCTGTCTTGAGGACTCCTGACATCACCCGTTGTTCTCCTTGCCAGCAGCAGAATTCTGTCCTTCTGGCAAAACCTGTTCAAACCCCATATCCTCCACAAATTCCTTCCTGAGCATTCCACCCAGAAATGCTCGCTCCTTGGGCCTCCTGCGGTGCCCCTTCCACAACACAGACCAAGCACTGGTATTCCAGTTTGGAATATTGATTGCTGCCTCATACATTTACAGCTTGCCTTTCCCAACTACTTTATAAGCACTGGAAGAGTTCCCCACCACAAAATCTTCCCACAGTGAAATGTCAATTGACTGACTGGCAACTGCTATTACAGTGAAAATGTACCCCACTGTCTTGCTTTCACAAATGAGTCAATAACTGAGCAGGCAGGTACTACAATCTGCAGAGCCTGTGAGGCATTTCCACCAAAGCTCTTTCCCTGTCTCTGCAGGTTTCCAGAGCGGCGTGGTCACTTGAGGTTCGACACTGCAGAGGCCTCCTGCGTGGGGCCCGTGTTGAGAATGGCATGGCCGTCACGGGGATGAATGGACTGCTGGCAACGTCACTCACGCGAAGAAGACTTTATTTGGTGCTGCACCACACAGCCCATGCCATCACTCCAGACCTGAGCTGCCTGTCGTCCATCCAAGAGTGGAGGGGGCTGCCAAGGCAAACTTTATTTAACCTCCACTCTGCCAGACAGTCTGCATTCCGCTCACGCTAGGCATTCCAGCTTTGGGGGCTGCACTCCCCCAGGCCCAGGGCTCACAGATGATTCTAAGAATAGGAAGTCTGAAAGGTAACGGCAGGGCAACAACGACAGACATCGATAGAGATCAAGAGCGGCACAAAGCTTACCCAAAATAGCCATCGCCATTTGGGCTTCCCAGGTGGTTTAGTGGTAAAGAATCTGCCTGCCAGTACAGGAAACACAGGGTTCAATCCCTGGGTCAGGAAGATCCCCTGGAGAAGGGAATGGCCACCCACTCCAGTATTCTTGCCTGGAGAATCCCATGGACAGAGGAGCCTGGCAGGCTACAGTCTGTGGGGTCACAAAGAGTTGGACACAACTGAGCGACTAACACTTTCCCTTTCAGCCAGCATTAGCTCTAGCTCAGCCTCTTGTTCACAGATCCAAACAAAAGGCTGGCTTGCCCTTCTGTTTGCCCTTCAGTTTGTCCTCTGGAGCCAGTAGCACCTGCGACTCTTTGGAGAGACCTCAGCATCCACTCAACTCGTCCTTGTCTGAGCATGACAGCAGCAGCCCTGGGCGCCCGGCCCCTCGTGGGCCTGCTTTGCTTTAATGGCCATTCACTCAATGGGAACAGGACCTCGAGTTGCATTTGGGCAAGGAGGTCCCCTCTGCTCCCTCCCGTGGTGACCAAGCATCTCATGAACACATCCCGGATGCAGAACAAATGTTAACATGTGGCAAGATACAAATTATACAAACCTACTGGACTGTAACCCATCAAACTCTCAATGCGGATGTTGGGAAGAAGAATCACAGTATGAAAAAACAAGAATGAGCCCCCAATAAGGAGGATGAGTCAGTGAGTCAAATGAAATTGTCAGAGCTTAGCAGAACCAATTGACAAAGACGTCTGAGGTCACCAAGCAAAACATCAGCTGCTGTACAAAACAAAGGCTTCAGTAAGTGCCCTAAGCCCTGAGGCACAGGACCAATAAGCGAAGGGCCTAGAAGAGTCAGTCCTGGGAATGGGAGAGGCAGGACCTGTGTGAACCAGATAAAGTGAAACCAACTTCGTGTCTAAAGAGAGGGGTCCACCACAGAAGGGGGCGCTGCGAGGTTATTGCTCCTGCTCTGCCTCAGGCCCCACGGGCAGCAGACGAGCCGCGCCCAAACGGACGCTTCCTTCCCTTTTCAGCGTCCTCTTTCCACCCGTTCCTCCTCCTCGAATCAAACAAGGGGCTGCCTCCTGGGCACTGGGATGAGCCTGCTTTCGTTTCCCAGCTGGGGTAGAAGGCAGCCTATGGAGAAGACAGGCGGCAACCTTTTGTTCCAGAACACTGGAGGTGTGGACTCTTGACAGCATCCCTGTCTGGCGGGGAAAGCGATCAAGTCCAAATCCAGAGAAACTCCACTACCACTGCTGCCCCATCCGCAGACAGTACAAACCACCTGTGCGCCAGAGACCCGCCTCGAAAGCAGGCATTACTACAAACGATGCCCCTCCAGGGATCTGTATGGTCTGCCCAACACGCTGCACAGAAACAGTACTTGGTAAACAAGGAAGAGCACAGGGATTTCTTCATCCAACCATTGCTTCTCTCCTTCAACCCATTTCCCCTTCCTTCTATTCCAGAGTGAAGCTCCATGCACACCACCCTTCTTTATCTAACACTGTGAACTCCCTCAGTCCTGAACCTGGGGTGAGGCAGAGGAAGCCAGCAATGAGGCTCTGGGGTGAGTGTTAAGTGACCGACTCCAATCCTTAGCCCCCTTGTTGTTTAGTCACTAAGTCGTGCTCAACTCTGTGCAACCCCATGGACTGTACAGCCTGCCAGATTCCTTTGTCCATGGAATCCTCCAGGAAAGAATACTGGAGTGGGTTGCCATTCCTTCTCCAGAGGATCTTCCCGACCCAGGGATCAAACCCACGTCACCTACGTTGGCAGATGGATTCCTTACTGAGCCACCTGGAAAGCCTCGTTAGCTCCCTGCGTCTCTCCATTCCACATGTCACCCTTCTGTTCTTAACCTAGGGGTGGGGAGGGTAAAGAGAAATCTGTGTCTTGAAGCACAAGGAATGGAATCTGTGTCTGCAGTCCAGTGTGCCATAATAGCTCCTCTAGCATCAGGTTCTG
The DNA here is from genome assembly GCA_006408675.1 of Madoqua kirkii. NCBI lineage: Eukaryota > Metazoa > Chordata > Mammalia > Artiodactyla > Bovidae > Madoqua > Madoqua kirkii. Next base: position 64,357 of record SJYC01126907.1, read on the forward strand.
GAATCTGCTGCTACCACTGTTAAGCTAAGAGCTCTAGTTTCAAGGTGGAGATACACACACATCCCTTGGACTATTTACTATTTACAAATTATTTATAAGAAATCATTTACTAAATACAAATGTTATTGTTGATGTAACACAAGATGTATGAGGTAAATACGCTAAAATAAATATGGAGGAGAAGAGCCTCAAATAGCACTGGTTTTATTTTCTACTATATTCCAGTTCTGATATTTGATTTAGATATCTTCTTCTACCTTCTAGCTTCTCTCCAAAGAAAAAAAGCCAGACCACAACTGTTCTGTCAGATCTCTGAAGGACTCAGAGCACAGAGAAGACGTTCTAGGGGGCCCAGAAAAGGCAATAAAAGAAGAAAAAAACAGCAGATGGACACTGAGACATGTAAGAGCCTCCGGTGCCGGACATGGAAGAGCAGAGGGTGCAGAGAACCGGGCACCCATTACACTGGGAGTCCATGTCCAGTCCACGGTCAAAGGAACCTGGTCTGAAATAGCTACACACAGAGAAATGAAGCAGTGGCTAAAAATGAGACAGTTTAACACTAGGGCTTCAGATGGCACTTCAGGGTGAGCAGAAGGTCATTTTCCATCAAAAGAGCAGAATCAAATCTCAAGAGTAAGGGGAAAAAGCTGTAAGGGACCACATCTAAGCCAATTAACCAAATTCCCCTCACATTTTTTCTAAGACTGCCTCGATGGCTGAGAAAGGAAGGCCCTGGATAAGTATGGCTTCATTGGAGATGTGTATAAGAGACAGTGCACAGGCCAGGCTACCGCAAGGAGTGTCAGGGAGGAGGGCAAGGGGGGGCGTGGCTCATTCCTCTCCCCCATGGCTCCCTTTTCCAGAGGAACCAGGATCCACCCACCAGCAACAGTCCACACACCACAAGGAGGCATGGAAATGGATGTGTGTGCAATGGTGCATATAAGCCCCTTGCCTGCTAAAGACCAAGTGTGCGTGTGTGGCGGGAAGAGAGGGGGAACAGTGCTGCTGAGACCCCAGGCCTTCTGAGTGTAGCCCCGTTCCAGAGGGCATAGTCTTGTGTTTGGTCTCTGGGGGGCAGAGTGATCCACCCTTCCTAACCCTCAAAGAAACGGGACAATGGTCTCTGGCTAAGGGGAGATATCCGTCTTCCTGGGGTGTCTGCGGTGGAGCTGGTTATGGCAGACTCCTCGGCAGAGGCACTGAGCTCCAACAATTCCAGGATGATGTCCCAGAGGCAGTAAATCAAATGCCTGAAACAAATGAAAAGGAGAACTTGGGGGAAGGTCTGGCTGGGTCTCAGGACACCAGATCCTGTTGATGACATTTATCTCACCTCCCCACTGCCCACTACTGATATCCTCAGTGGACTTCAATGTCTCGGCTGTGAAATAAGTCTGCTGAACTAAGGAAGGCTAGGATTGCAACAAAGGTGGAAATGGTACTTGAGACTGGATTTAAGGAAATCAGAGTGCCCAAACCAGACACAACCTCACAATGCGCCCTGACCAGCAAAGAACGCAGAGAATGGCGCCTTCCTCAAGCCAGATACCATACCTGTATTACTACAGTCCAAGACTGTACTGGCTTAGGGGCACACACACTAAAGCACTGACTCATCACTGGCCCTGCAGCCAACTAGAACCCTGAGTCCACGTGTGTGCTTTCACCAGAAATCGCAGATTCCTGTTAAGTCTAGGCTTGTCCTTTGGTACTATATTGTGTAATTAAAGAAAAAAGAATCTAAATTCTGCTTTATAATATTTATTTCTGTTAAATCCCATCTTGTTTGCTTTAGACTACCATTCTAACTCTTCTGCAAGGAGATCAAACCAGTCAATTCTAAAGGAAATCAGTCTTGAATATTCATTGGAAGGACTGATGGTGAAGCTGAAACTCCAACACTTTGGTCATCTGATGCGAAGAACCGACTCACTGGAAAAGACCCTGATACCGAGTAAGACTGAAGGCAGGAGGAGAAGGTGATGACAGAGGATGAGACGGTTGGATGGCATCACTGACTTGATGGGCATGAGTTTGAGCGAGCTCTGGGAGTTGGTGATGGACAGGAAAGTCTGGCATGCTGCAGTCCATGGGGTTGCAAAGAGTCAGACATGACTGAGTGACTGAACTGAACTAACTCTTCTAAAGTCTTCTGAATCTTGACTTCTGTCACCCAGAGTATTAATTATATCTCTAAGATCAGAGTTACTTGCAAATTCACTGACAAATAGGATAAGTTCTATGCTTTCACTAGAAAGTGCCCTCTAGGCTATCAAGTTATTAGCTACCTGGGCTAAAGATCCTCAGATAGCCATGAACCACATAATCCAGACCGTTTATGTCCATACGGATATTAGGGAAATATGGCACAATCCTGTTGAAATCTGCAGACAATACAACAACCTATGCATTCCTGTCATTTAATGGCCTACCAATCCTACTAATAGCGGCAGTAAGGAGATACCCCTCGTCCAAGGTAAGGAGCAGTGGCTGTGCTTTGCCGGAAGCTGCTGTGAAGAGATACCCCACGCCCAAGGTAAGAGAACCCAAGTAAGATGGTAGGTGTTACAAGAGGGCATCAGAGGGCAGACACACTGAAACCATACTCACAGAAAACTAGTCAATCTAATCACACTAGGACTACAGCCTTGTCTAACTCAGTGAATCCAAGCCATGCTGCGGGGCAACCCAAGACAGGCGGGTCATGGTGGAGAGGACTGACAGAACGTGGTCCACTGGAGAACGGAATGGCAAGCCACTTTAGTATTCTTGCCTTGAGAACCCCATGAACAGTATGAAAAGGCAAAATGATAGGATACCAAAAGAGAAACTCCCCAGGTTATTACGTGCCCAATATGCTACTGGAGATCAGTTGAGAAATAACTCCAAAAAGAATGAAGGGATGGAGCCAAAGCAAAAACAGTACCCAGTTGTGCATGTGACTGGTGACAGAAGAACTGTGGTGTTGGAGAAGACTCTTGAGAGTCCCTTGGACTGCAAGGAGATCCAACCAGTCCATTCTGAAGGAGATCAACCCTGGGATTTCTTTGGAAGGAATGATGTTAAAGCTGAAACTCCAGTACTTTGGCCACCTCATGCAAAGAGTTGACTCATTGGAAAAGACTCTGATGCTGGGAGGGATTGGGGACAGGAGAAGGGGATGGCCGAAGATGAGATGGCTGGATGGCATCACTGACTCGATGGACGTGAGTCTGAGTGAACTCCGGGAGTTAGTGATGGACAGGGAGGCCTGGCGTGCTGTGATTCATGGGTTTGCAAAGAGTCGGACACGACTGAGCGACGGAACTGAACTGAATCCTACTAAGACAGAAAAAAAACCCTTGCTAACAAGGTTAGCATTCCCACTGAATGCACGCTGGGTTCTGGTTCTGGGGCCCATGTTTCTCTTCCTGAGAGTTCACAAGACATCTATTTAATAATCCACTTAAGAAATTTCCAGAGGTAAAAGTCAGAGTCAGGAGCCTGTATCCATTTTCTAAAAGGCTAGTCACTTGTCCATCTCCGAGCAACACATCTCTATATAGAAATTTTCTTCATGATCTTAGATCTTCAATGATAAATGCAAATTCTTTCAGTTCCATGGAACAGAATTCACCTGGTCAGGTACCTGAGTTTTAAAGCAGATGAATGCTCTCTTGTTATTTCCATTCCTATTCTGGTCTTCAATTCTAGTTTAATCATGCTTGCTCACTTCTTCTTAGACCCTTTCCTTTACGTAAAAACAAAAAACAAAAAAACCCCAGAAATTTATCCCAGGCAAAGAGTATACCAATTTGCTGTTGAATAAATGAATAAATAAATGATTTCTCAAGGTAGCCAGTTAATACTACAAGATCTGTTCCAAACAATTTACTTTTCTTGTTCCTATTTTAAACTTTTTTTTTTCTTTTAAAAACAAAAGCTTTCCCCCTAACATTTATCCACAATGTCAGCTCCTTCTGAGTTCAAGTTTACTGGACACCGTTCTTACCAGTTCTAATTTCTACTGTTTGCATTACTCAGTGCGTGTCCCTTTTCTCTGTTTTTTCATATATGTTCATCTATAATTTGATCCCAGTTAACTACTCTGGTTTCATCTGATGCTGATTCTTCTCCTTCCTCGTTGGAGTCATGTGTTTAATCTGTTTATTCCATTTACTCAATACATACCGGTTGAACTTCTTAAAAGTTTCAAAAGAACAAGACTGTGAAGTTTTGGTGGCAGGGATCTCAGTTCATTTTGGTGTCTTAGCATTTACTGCTGCTGTTGCTAAGTCGCTTCAGTCGTGTCCGACTCTGTGCGACCCCGTAGATGGCAGCCCACCAAGCTCCCCCGTCCCTGGGATTCTCCAGGCAAGAACACTGGAGCGGGTTGCCATTTCCTTCTCCAATGTATGAAAGTGAAAAGTGAAAGTGAAGTCGCTCAGTCATGTCAGACTCTTCGCGACCCCATGGACTGTACCCCACCAGGCTCCTCCGTCCATGGGATTTTCCAGGCAAGAGTACTGGAGTGGGGTGCCATCGCCTTCTCCTGGACTAGTACAATTCACACAATAAGGCATCAAATATATACTGAATGAATCACCTTATCCAAAATGCTCCATGACAAACTTTAAGTTCTTTTGTTACTGTGGCAGATAAGACGGACTCTCTGTTATGTTCTTCTGTAAATTCTAGTTTACTTCCGTCTACTTTCCTTTCTGTGAGCTATTTCCCATCCTATTCAGTTTTAGTTTTACCTCAGTTTTCCTTGCAGCTTCTTCTTCTTCGCTGAGTTGACAGGTGTCCTGCCAAGTAAGCCCTTCCTGTGGTCCTCGAGTTACATTCTCACTGCAGTTGCAGTTAGGAGGCCACCATGCGGGCATCATGTGCCAGAGTAAGGAAGTTTACAAACTTTCCCTCTGTCCCAGCTACACAGTTAACTGTTCAATCCACATCTTCCTGTTTCTTCCAAAGACAGAGCTTACAGGTAGAAGGATAGAAATCTAGGCCTTGAGGTCCGTAAGTTTTCTATTGGAAATCTGAAACTTATTAGAGATATAGTCCATGCTTCCTCACGTGTCATCATCTAGCGTCACACAGAAGTAGGTAATAATCCATTGACTTAATAAGCAACAAGGAAGTTTCAGCATCACAAGTCAGATATATTATTTGGAAGGCTACTATGCCATCTGCTAGCATTGCTTCTCAATCCACAAGGGAGAACCAGAGTCATTCTTGATTTTGCCTCTTCTCCACCCCCAGCCCACGTGACCCCTGCAACATCACTTAATAACTGAAGCAGTTACTAAAACCGGTCGAGCCAATCTCAATACTCAGGAGCCATGAATTCATCACTCTTTATGATCTCTGCAGCACCGATCTTTGCTTAGGTCCTCATCACCCCTTTCCCAATTTGTCTCCCCAGTTTGAACATTGCTTCCTTCAATTAATCCTTGACAGCACTATGTAAATGATTCTTCTAAGTTACTAAGTTGATCATGTCATCATCTGTTTAATCTGTACATGTTTTGCTAATGAATAGAGGTGAATCCTATGCTCTCTGAATAGGAACAGGGCTCTGTACGGGTCAGTGCCTACTGAGCTCTGCAGTGGAATCTCTGGCCACGCGGGCTACACGTCGTACATCCCAACAGTCCCAGACTTCTCTGAGTACCACACATACGCCGTCTTGCTTCACTGCTCTGCCTTCAACGCTCTGTTCTCCAATGCCAGCTCTCAATTTCCCTTTATCCTTTAAATCCTATCTCAGAGGTCATCTCCTCTATAAACCCTCCCTGGATTTCTCATAATTTACTTAGTCCCTTCTCTTAATCATGAACAGAGCTGTTTTTAAAGTCATAACTTTATACTGTAACTCCTTATTTACAATATTGCATCTCTGACTGGATACTAAACTTCCCAGGGTAGGAACCTGGGGTCTTTTAAATTTTGATCATTTAACTCAGCATCTGGCACACAGTAGGTGATCAATAAGTACTAGTTACTAAGTGAATCACTGCTGTAAGTGGGACAAACACCAGCCTTAATGCCAGGCACACAGCTCACACTAAGTTGTGCAGAAGGCAAGCGTCCCAGTACTCAAAGCAGCAAAACAATATTGAGCTCTTAGTTATTTGTGGTGATGGAGGACAATAATAAAGGTAGACAATTTAGAAATCCCTTGTATTTGGCATCTTATATGCATCTACATAAACGTTTGGCAGATTTATCTTCCTAAGAACTTTCTAGTCGGGCTAATATTAAAATTAAGCTGTGTGCCAATACAGCAGCTGTAGGGTGGATATTAAATGAAGAATACTGGGTAATAAATCAGCTGTGTTAGAACTCAGAACTCATCATGAAGAACCCACACAATCACACCTGGTTCTGCACTCACTGGAAGAAAAGAGAGGTGGAGGGCAAAGAAGGGGGTCAGCCATGCTCCATAAATCCTAGAAAGGACAGACAGCTGCCAGCAGTCTCGGTTTTGTCAGTTTTCCTGGCAAATAGGCCGAGAGGATAGAGGAGGCTGAAAGTCAACAGAAGCAAAGGGTTTTGAGGACTGTGAGTCATGTGTGTATTTTGGGAAATGCCCCCAATGGATGGAACAGCACTGAGCTGAATCGAACCCATCACTTGAAGCTAGCGAGAATTATGCAGCAGGATATTTGCATAAAAAATGGCCAACAGCAAAGGTCTGGCTACCTTTCTAAAAAATATGGACCAAGGAGTCGCTTGGGGGCTCTTTGCTCATGGGATAAAGAGTCTGATCGCATATGGAGATCTTTAGAAATCTGTTCTAGACAACCATCAGGACACTCAGGATTCCAGTTTCAAAGGTGATCACACAAATCCATGTCCCTCTGAAGGCCTTCAGGACAACTGTTCTCAGCCTCACACTAGGCTGTCATCAATGTACCATAAACCAGCTCTGAGATCAGGGATAATAGGCCTCAAAGCTGGAAAAAATCAGCCACATATTTTTGATATCTGCCTGTTTTTCGTGTGGCCCCAATCAGAGCAACAGCAGGACACGTTCCACACACTCAGCTACTCCCTCCACGTTTCTTGGCATCTCTCCTAGTCGAGTCTCCTGTCTGGAAGAGGCCATCAGAATCTTCACCCCAATACCACACATAAAACTGATCCGCACCCTTCCAGGGAAACAAAGCCCAGCGGCCAGAAGAGCCACGAGGCTTCTCGCAGTGTGCTGCAACCAGGGACAGCAACACTGCAAAGCCACACGCAGGCTGGAGGCTGGCTGGGCCACAGAGAAGCGGAAAGAACTGAGTTCTGAATTCCTTCTTAACGGACTGACTCTGGCCCTGCCTTCTTTACAAAGTTGCTGAGATCAAAGGAGAAAAAGTGAAAGTGTTTGTAAAAGTGCTTGTGTGTGTGCGTGTGTCAGAGAAAGGCTTCTCTGGATCCTCCTCAAAGCTCTACCAGGTCTAGGGAACTAAACGAAGGGGCTTAGGGGTGAACTCTGCACTTCATGCTTTAGTTTCCCCTTCTGTAAAACTGACTCTCCTGGCGGGCTCAGGGATGTGTCACAACAGTGAACCATCTGAAGGGGCGGGGGTGAAGGAGGAAAGAAGCTGGCTGACAGAGTCAGGGGCACAAAGGAGAGGGTGCACGAGCCGCCTCCAGGCCATGGGGCAAGACAGCAAACGCTGCATCACTACCCCCCAGGGAAAGGACTACAGCTGCAGCTCCCTCCAAGACTTGTAAACGGGGATTGTTTATCCTGTGGTGCCACCTGGAGTCCAGATGGAGAATTCATACCTAACTGCCCCAAGCAGTAGAGCCCAGCAGGCTTTCCATACTCTCTGCACACATGCACGCACGCACACACACACTCAGAAAGGGGCTGGCTGAAAATATGCAAAACATGTTTAAAGGCAACTATTAAGAGTAGAAATAATGTCCGTTTCCCTCTTTAAAAATGTTCCAGTGTCTGGAACATTTTTGACCCTAACCCATTCTAAGGGATTCGTCTTACAAGGTCTAACTTTATTAAACACTTTCCTCTTTAAAGCCTACCTAACAATTACCCTCAAGAATCCTTATGACTTTTTTAAACTGTGTTTATGGTCTATTCTGTGTTCTTTGACCTTACACTGTTCAGTATTTCTAACGGATTCTTATGGGTTATTTATTTTCTTAGGCTGAAAGGACCTTATTGGAGAAAAGGCCTGAAGAGCTAGCAGTCAGCAAGTCGATACAGTATCAAATCTCACAAAGACTTTTCAAAAATTATTTATAAAGAGGTGACCATAACAAAAACTAAATAAAGTTAGTTTCCTAGAAAGTAAAGTGTTGGGAGTACCTGGGTTAAAAGGTAGTTCCCTGGTTCTGAAACACTGGATACGACTTGAGGAGACGTTAAGTAGGAACGTGAGGAGGACAGGACAGAGTTCATAGACAGCTAAATGGAGGAAGACACCCTAATTTGAAGGATGCAGAAAAGGCCACGTGTCTCACAGGGTGTTTGCTCCTAAAAGATCATAAAGTGAGCTCACTATAAAGACCTCACCAAAAAACCATCGCAATGTAAACAGATTTCCTATCCTACAGCAGATGTGTGACCGCCCTAGGGAACAAGAGTCCCCAAGGACACGGGACGTGGGGCTTGTAGAAATGGAAAACTCACATTTACTGATGCCACCGGATGGCAGGCATGCAACAAATGTCATCAGTTCACAAGCAAGGCACTGTGACTCCCACTCAGAGTAACTGAGGCAACGGTGAGTCACAAGACAGCAAGCCTGCAGGGAAGGTGTGAATTCAGATCTGTGTGACTTCAAAGCCCATATCCTTAGTTTCCCACATGGAAGGACAGAGGGTGAGAAGGCAAAGCAGTACAAGAAGCTTCCAGAAGGTCCAAGCTTAGGCGGGAGGCCCACGATGGCAGAGGGCACTCTGTTCCTCTAGAGAAGAGAGAGAAGGCCGCTGGGGTGGAGATAGCCCGAGGCCCAGCCATGACTGTGGGGGATGGGGGGCAGCTGCCCAACTAAAGAGCTATGAGGGAGGCAGGCAAGGGGGTTTCCATTTACATCTGTGTTTCTCATCCCAGCAGTGTTAGGGAACTCCCGAGATTCTCACTAGTGATGAGAAGAGAGACCAATTCAACCATAAGGGCGAGTGACGTTCATTCATTTGACAAAAACTTACAAAGTACCTTCCATGTACACAGCTAAATGCCTACAACAGGATGGTAAGACTCAGTGCCTGCCCACCAGATGCTTAAAGTCTAAACCTGTCCTAAAATCTGTTTCAGGTTCCTCTTTGTAGTTATAGATAGGCAAGAGAAGGCAATAATTTGACTTGGAAAAAAGGTTTTGACGCTTAAATATGTCACGATGCTCTGGTTTTAACTGCTGCCAATTCTGCACCTGTGAGTGTACGAGAATGTAAGAGCATATCCCACACACAGAAGTGCAAACGCACATTGAGCTGTAACAACTGTAAGGACGGATTCAGGTAGGAACTGTCAGCACACGACAGGAAAGGCTGGTGCTTTGATCCTATGATGCGTGGAATAACAGACACCTAAGAAATATGGCAGGGAGGGCACTCATGTAACTGGAGAGCACTGAAGCCCATCCTGATCCAGTCTCCCAAGTCGGAGCTCCCCTTTTCCGAGGTCTAATGGAAAGGGTGGGGGACAAGTAGTGCTCTTCTCCCTAAGGAAGCAGGATACAACCTGAGCAAAGCCACTGCTGCAGAACAGACTTCAGCCCCTAAAAACCAGGCCGGCGCCGGAACTGGAGGGGCAAGGATGTCCTCGGACAGGAAAACTGGACTTGGTTTGAGATCATTTTGTAGCTCTTGCAAACATATGCATTTTTCTATAGAAGCTGTGCACAGAAAGATTAGGTGTAAGACAGCACAAGGCACCAGAGCTGAACTGAAAGAGAAATTTATAGAGCAAAGGAAAAAAACCATCATCTATGTGTCTTGAGAAACTCTGAATCAGACCTGTCATAATCTTTTTCTGATTGGGAATAGGACGTAGAACAGAGATACTAAAGGGAGACTACATAATTTCTGACCCAGGAGTCTTTAAGAATAAAACACGGATGGAAATGAATTTATATGCTACCATCAAATATGTGTGTCTCTTGGACAGAAGTAGGACACGGCACTTTCAGGTGAGGTCAATCCTGTGGCCACTGCCTCATGGGGAAGCTTGCTCAGTGGGGAGGCCGCAGGCGGTGGTGGGAAGGGGATGGGCTTGAAGGCCAGGGTGGCTTGGGTGGAATACTGGATGTGGCCCTTATTAAAATTCTGAGAAGGTTATTTAATCTAAACAGCACTTTGCTCACTTAAAAAAAACACGTGTACCTCAGAGAAGTGAACTGCTCCTTAGCATATAAAATCCACGGCTGCTTACCTGATGTACTATTTAGTCGATGTCAGTTCCTTTTTGGTTGCAGCTGCTCATGCCCTTTCAGTGGTGGGCCTGGAGCTGCCCGAAAGACATAATCAACGTCAGGAAGACCATTTTCTCTATCTGCTATTTAAACAGGCCCACCAAGAAACAGGCCCCTGAACAGATTCCACTCAGAGAACACCTAAAGTTGTGGAGTGACCAGACAGAAGGGATGACAAGAGAATTCTTGGCCATCCAACTTGTAACTGCCCGCTGCCAGCACGGCCCTCTCCAGTGGGTGCACACGCCACCCAGACGCCTTCTCCTGACCTTCCCTGGGAGATGACTCGTAGAGACCTCTCCCCTCGGAAGACAATTCCATGGCCTGGTGCAGGGCTCGGAGCTTGCCACTGAACTTTCTCCTGGACCCACAGCATGCTCAACAACATAACCTGACATATTCTTTTTCATCTTCTCTATCTACTTCCTGACTTCGTGTACTTTTCTACTCGTCTATACCCACAGGTCACACAATTTTCCTTTTCTTCCCATCCTTCTGCCACACTGCTCTGTTCCCACATGCCCTCAATACACACACACACGCTCGTTCGCTTACTCACTCACTCATTCAATCACACTCTTTAAGAAACCCTGACGCAGACAGAGACACCAGGAATGTGTCTGCTGCCATCTCTGGGGCCACGGGGAGGGCAGGGCCACGGGAGGGGCCACTCGTGTACTCTCCTGCTAGCCTGGCTCGTATTTTTATCATGGTTTTGCTCTGGGCACCCAGGCGGGGATCTGGGCCAGCTTCTTCTCATTCCTTTGCTCTACATCAGGACTCCAGAATAATCTCACCCCTGACCGTGGCTGGATGCTCCTGCCCTACACCTTCTCCTGTCAATGGAGCACAGTTGTCTCTCCTCTCTCTCCCTCCCTCCCACCCAGCCAGTGTCTGAGTGTTCCAGTCCCTAAACCTGAGTCTGATGCACTCAGAGACACTGTCAGCTTCTCCTGCTTTCTGAATGAGTGGTCTGCATAAGCTGGATTCATGCCTTTGCTTAGACTGTTCCCCCTCCCCTCTCTCCTCCTTTTGACTCTAACTCCAAATAAGGAGCATTCCCTCTTACATAATTGGATGTTCCCAGCACAGAAGCTGACACACGAGGTCAGGCGCGCATGCGTGCAGACTTGCCTTTGACTTAACAATGCCTTTTTTGGGCATCTAACTTCTCCCCAGCTCCCTTCCCCCACTCTCTCTACAGTATCAACAATCAAAGGAGATTTACGCAGTTGGCTCAAACTCTTCCAACCTTGGCTTGGAAGGAGGGGTCATGAGGTTGAATTTACTCTTTTCCCTCGCAGGCCACAGGCCGGGGACAGAGGGATTGGGCGGGGGTGTTGGGGGAGGGGGGCGTGAAGACTAAATATGTGCAAGAGAGGGAAAAAGTGACAGCGTGCATGCTTCAGACCTGGGAGCAAACCCTGGCGTCCCAGGCAGTTATGTATATGGGTCCTTAGAGGGATCAAGGAGAATACAGAAAGCTGGAAGCAGAAGAAATGAACTTGTCTTCTTGGAGATGATAATGCTGGAGGCTGGACAATGATGACATTTTTAAAAGGAGAAGCATCTAACTTTAGACGCCGTCCAGGATGGCAGTGCGTCCAGGTCAGCCAGAAAAGTGGCACAGGTACTCACGGCATCAACATCGACTCTCCTTCTCGTTAGAACTTAGAGAATCCAGGTGCTCTGCAAACGGATGCAGCTTAGCAGCATGCAGTTCAGAGAGAGAGCAACTATGCTGCCTCTTGGGCCTCAGTCCTGGGGACAGACTGGGAGAGGTCCACCCTGACCTGGCAGGGACCAACCACACCTCTCGAGGGTAGTGAGGACAGGTGGAAGGGGCGCTGCAGCTTTGGGGAGGTATCGCATTCCAGAGTATGTGCTTACCAAAGCAAAGAGAGCCCAGGAATGCAGCACTGCGCCGGCCTCTTTAAAAATAAAAATGCAAGCTGTCCAGGGGACAAGTGACACAGACTGGCTTCAGTGTGCCGCAGAGGACTCTCTGCCGTATGTGAGTAGACACACATTCAAATGCAATCTTCATTTTACAAGCTGGCTGGCAGTCTCCTCCTGGGAAATATGGATTGCTCTGAGTCAAAGACTTGGGGGCTAGCTTTTATCTTTTCAAGTCATAGGGCAAACGTCTGATCCTGCAGCTGAAACTTGGGTTCGAACTGCCTGTACATACTTACTAGCTCTGTGATCTTGACCGAACAATCATGATTCTTTGCAAGCCTTAGCTGCCTCACCTTTAAAGTAGGGATTATAAGACCTCTTTCACAGGGCTTCTGAGGGGATTAAATGATGTTGGCACAGTGTCTGCACAAAGTCAGCTCTCCATAGATGCTGGCTGGATGGTGGATCCTGGAGCTAGTAAGACCATCAACATCTACACTCTGAACCTGAAATAAGCCCTGTCTCTTCCTTGGGGAGCTGGCACTCAGAACTGGCTGGTAGAGACCACGGGCCACAGGCATCAGGTCCTCTGAGCCTCTGGAGGGGGCACTGGGAGAGATTCCTTCTCCATGACCTCCTGACTGCTATCTTAAGGAAGCTTCAAGAGCAGTGTGACCCAGCACAAGATACTTGAGAAGAAGGTCAAGTGTACCATTAAAAAGCTGGGAATAATGCTTTATAGAGAAGATGAAGACCGTGAACAGAGGAAGATGAGGCTCTCCATTTAACTCTAGTTTGTAGAGGCCCAGGGCGAGGAAGGTGTCAACAGCTGGGTTCCTATTTCTGCTGCAGCTCATACAAAACTAAATGGTCTTAAGAATAAAGTTCTGACAGGAAGAGATATGAGGCAAGTCAACAAGTACAAAATGTCATCACCTGAAAACATCTAGAGTGAACAAAGGTTAACACACCACAGTCATGGAGAACTATCCAGAAGTACCTAGACACAAAACTCTGTTCTTCTGCAATCCTCACTTTGCCTTCATTCACATTCACTAAAATATTAAAAAATTTTTCCCTTTAACAACAAAAAAAGGTGTCATCCATTTTTTTTTTTAGGTGGAAGCAGGTCAAGCGGGATTCAGCCATAAGCTCTCTCGCTGATGTTGTTTAGGGCATAAGCTACATTCACCAGACAGCCATCCACCCAGCTAACGCGAGGTGTGGTTCCTGTTCAACTGTCAGGGCACAGGGGTGGAAGGGGAGGAACTGAGCCTGACTCCAGGCTCTTCTCGTGAGGAAGAGCAGCCCTGACTGCAGGAGCTCTGCACGTGGGGAAGCAGGAGTGCCTGGAGGTTGCCCCGGGACAGAACCTGTGCTGCAGGGGGCCTGGGGGCTGCCTCCTGCTGTCAGACACACGGACGCTCTGGTCACAGGCGCAAAGCCACCCGGGAAGGCCTCACAAGGTCGTCCTGCTGAGAAGAACGGGTTCTGTGTGGTTCAGAGAACACAGAGTAATAGGAGCAGTGGAAGCTGCAGCTGGAGACTGACCTGGGGGGGGCACCCTGAACAGGGAGGGAACCAGGGGCCACAAGCTGGAGGAATCAGACACAGAATCCACTTCTTATCCTTCCATTTTTCTGAATCACAAGTACGAAGACTTAACATTTACTGGAACACTTTCTATGCACCCAGACACCTGCAGACAGACACCACGATGATTCCAAAGCTCAGAGAGACGACACACAGCAGAGCAGTAGTATGCTGCGGGGACAGGAATGCGGGCTGTGGAACATCCGGGAGGCTTGCGCCTCCGCCAAGTACTCACTTGGTGAACACGCACAAGGCCCTCAGTTCTCACCCTCATTAAACCACAGGATACGTGAAAGGAGGGACCGTGTCTGTTTTGTTCACTACTGACCAGACCTTAATATTTTCTCAATGAATAAAGGAAAATGACCAAGACTGTTGCCCAGAAGGAAAGTTAATGTTAATGGATTTCCTACTTATTGTAGAATAGATACATACTCCTTTTTAAAATAAAACTGTTAGTTTCGGAGTGACCTATTAGCATGAGTCACACGCTAACAGAAGGGTTCAGGATTCGGCTCCTGACTTTGGGATCTGCCAGGATGTCTCACACGGGAGAGGTCAAAGCACGAGCAGCCCTAGCTCAAGCGCTGTGTGTCTGTCTGCTTCAGAGACAGGGTTCCTGGACTCCTTCAGCTGAGCAAAGCTTGCATCAGTTTCACGGTTAGAAAGCCAGCACTAGAAACTCCATCTGCATACCAGTTTTTCAGGAAATTCAACTATGCTGGAATTATACAACCCAAGTCTTAAATCTCAGTATCCTATTCCCCACCACCATGTGTCAGTGCTTCTTCAGCCATGACCACGTCCACCCCTTCTGGAGAAACTGATCTTTACTAGGAGAGCATGCGATGGTTTTCTCTTTTCTTCCTCATTACTGGTAGTCACGGTGAGTATGTACACTGTTGGTGAAGACACATCCACTGTAACAAGGTGAGAGGTACAGGGCCTGGGGGTCAACTGGGGGAGAACAGACCCTAGTGGAGGAGGAGCTCAGCCGAGGCAGCGCCTGAATTCAGGGGATGATGCCGGGGGTCCTGCAGGAGCAGGCCTGTCCACACCTCAGACAACCACATGATGCTCTGCAGCTCGTCACCCCGCAGCCCTGGACACAGGTTCTCTCTTCTCTTTTGGTTGCAGGTCTCCTGGACTCTACGCTTTCCCTCTCTAGGGCAGAAACCAAGAACCACCTGCAACCTCCATCAACCTGAGACTCTAACCTGAAAGGGCACCCAGCAGGCCTACCTCTGGATTAGGGTCCCGAAGACAAGATGAAGGACTTTCTGCACACTCTCTGTACACAGCCATCGCCACTGTTCCATGAGCAGCAAGACAAGCAGGTCCAGGGCTGTGTCAGCCAACTCGGTCTCTGTTCCTGGGGATAAAAGGACATCTGGAATAACTCGGAAGAGACCTGCACTCGAGGACACATTTCAGGGCCCCGGCTCTGCTCCACCTTTATGTCAGTCATCTCACATTTGTGTAACCTATCTGTACGCAACTCAAGAGATGTTTACTGCATCTCTACAGAGTTCAGTGGCAGGTTCTGTCTTTCTTTATAATTTATGTTCCTAAGTCAGAGTAATTTTGTATCTATAAAACCTTTGATTTTATATATAACTATTTTGCCTACTTTTCTTCTGGTTCTTCTGTATTTCCCCCAGGCAGCTGAACACATTTTGTTCCAAGTAAGTGCTCACAACTGGTGACTAAGGAACTGGCAAGGCCTGGTCCCCTTCCATCACTCGCCTCCGCAGGGCAGCAGGGAAATGTGCGGGGCCGCAGATGTGGGACTTGTTTTCCGTAAGCAAGCGGCTCTGAAAGCAACTCCATTACACAGAGCTGAGGGCTAGGATCCAGGAGACCTCACTTTGATTTTGAGATAACATGTGGTTCTGGGAAGAACACTGCACTTTTGGTAAAAGGCCATGATGATTACTCACTTCTTTCCTGTTTCAAAGACAGCAAGGGCCACAATCACGCTCATATCCATGCAAGCAGAACTTTTTTAAACAGATGTATTTTATGGATGGAAGAGTCTGTTCTCTAACTCTGTTCATGGGGTCCCCCATCACCTCTCTCTGACTTGCCTTCCAGGAAGACTGCCCCAGAACTACAGAATGTTCCTGAAAAAAATCCTCTTCTATCTGGTACTACAGCTGTGATTAAAGTTATAATTAATCATCAACAGTAAGTGAATTAGTCTAGGACCAGTGGGTTTTCTCTTGTAAGCGTGCCCAAGCACAGCTCACTTAAGGGTTCTTATAGAATGTGAATGATGTAAAACTCAGATAAACGTGCTGGAACTGAAGCTTACTTCCTTCTTAATCCCATCCAGTATATATTCTCCTTTTTTTCCTGTACTGCAAGGGGGCATAGGAGCTGATGTGTCTGCTTTCTGGTTATTTGCTCAAAATGTGATATTCAGTTTCTTGGAAAAACAGCATTCCTCAATCTCCCTCTTCAATTCTCTTTTCCTCACAGGTTTAGCATTTACCTAGAGCTGCAGTCCATGCTAGAGCAACTCACTCTAGTATTCTTGCTTGGAGAATCCCACGGCCAGAGGAGCGTGGCGGGCTGCAGTCTGTGTGGCTGCAGAGTCGGACACCACTGAGGAGACTGAGCGTGCACACACGCAGAGCTGCCACCACGTGGCGACAAGTAGCACAGCAGTAACAGTGAGCGAAAGCATCAAGGGCCCGGGTCCTCTTGGTAAAAGTGTAAATTATCTATCATGCGAGCACGTGGAGTCTCTCAGGGCTCAAAGAACAGCACAGGAATAAATGATCCCTTTAGCGAGATAATGCACAACATTTAAAGACTTGATTTTGGCTAGAATTATATTATCTTACCCATCCCATTTTATCTATAATTTCTCATAGTTCTCTTGATGCTTTTGTTCTCATAACATGTTTACTTAACCAGTGAGATGTGTGTGAAGAGCTGGGGTTGTAAACTCCATTTTCCAGAGTTGAGCTGAGGTCCACAGTGCGGACTGACTATGGGTGCCTGAGAAACAATGGTGAAGTCAGCCTTTTTTCCTCTTCTGGGCCCAGGATTTGGTGATCTTTTATTTGCAAGGGAAGCCTTTGTCTTGTGGGATTTGAAAGACTTTGTTCCTATAAGTTCTAGCACAGCAAATCTACCAGTATCCAGGCCTCCTAATTTTCCCTCCACAGAGAACACTGCACCTCCGGGAAGCCCGACTGCCCTGCCTCGAATGCTTCCGAAGACAGAGTGGTGGCCTCCCTCATCTCGTCTGCCTCTGCTCTACCTGGGTAACCAGGCGGCACTGTTGGTCATGGCAGTAAACACAACAGAAGGAACCGATCCAGAGGAGAAGAGAAATTCCATTTTGTGCCTGCTGTAGTTCAACTGCCCTGCAGTACATCCGGGCCTCCCAAGAGGCACTAGTGGTAAAGAATCCAACTGCCAGTGCAGGAGACACATGAGATGCAGGTTCTATACCTGGGTCAGGAAGATTCCCCTGGAGTAGGAAACGGCAAGCCCACTCCAGGATTCCTGCCTGGGAAATCCTATGGACAGAGGAGCCTGGCGGCTATAGTCTACGGTGTTGCAAAGAGTCGGACACGACTGAGTTGGAGACTTCGGTAGGCAAGTGGAAACAAATCTCCAGCACTAAGGCATCACCAGCACACGTTAGGGTTGACACCGGTCAGCAGAGGAGCTCAGGAGCTCACAGGACAAGTGCACAGAGTAGGGACAGAATGAAGCTCTGGACGGCTGAGGAGCCAACAGAAGGGACAGAGGAGGGACCACAAGAGAGACAGGAAGACCAGAAAGTGGCACCACAGACACTAAGAGAAGACAGCTGCTAAAGGAAGGGAGCCATCCACAGATAATGCCAGTGTACATCAGGAGCAACAGAGAGAATGGCACTGCTGTTAACAGGAGCACGGACCTTATCTTGCTGGACTGGACGCCCTGCTTATGCCCCGAGCTCTTCTCATCCACTCACCCCTGGGACTGTGCCCTTCTGTACCCTGGCACCTGACAGAGCCACCCAACGGTCACCGGGCTCCCTGCTGTCACTCACCTGGATCACTGCTGCTGAGGCCTTGGGCTGGAGCAGCAGCATCTGACACGTGACCGTCCACACAGCCCTCAGCGGTCTGCTCGGAATCTCTTCCGGGAGCATCTGAGGGCTGCACTTCTAGTACCTTTGCCTGATTTTCAATAAAGGATTCCATCCCAGACACGGAGAGGGTCTCTGACTCCTGAGGAGAGAGCAGGGGCTGTGTCACAGGCAGGGTGCAGGGAGTGGGGGCACCTGCAGCTCCTGTCGCGTCCCTGCACGTGTCCCGAGTAGACAAACTGCAAGGACAACAATGCCTCTGTAGTCTCGTTTGCTACAAAAACCGTGTTTCCTTCCAGGGGCTGGCTTTATCATTCTATCACCTATTATCCCAAGCCTACTACCCTTGAGAAGCCTACCACCCTTGAGAAGCCAACCAGCCAGCCCAGAACTCATAGGAATTCCAAACCAGTCTGAGAAAATACTCCTAGGATAAAAACCAGAGACCTGGATATTGGTTGAGTCCTTTAGGAAGGCACCAAAGTCCTTTCTGATTCTGCAGAACATCCCAACCGCCAATAACGCCAGGACTGACCTCCTAACTGATGATCCCAAGAATTCTCTAGGGATTCTCACCACACCGCTGTCCTGGAGACAGTACAGAACCTTCTCTTGGGCCTCAGTTATATTCAGTGCTGGAGCAATTTTACTGGATGAGAACCTCAATCTGGATCTGGTACAGAAACAAAGAGCAGAAACAATGTGTAATTCATGGTCTTGATCCCCATACGGAGGGCTGACAAGTGTTAATACCTCAAAACAGGCATGTCCACACTTATTCTTGGAAGCAGAGTTGCCAAGAGATGCCTCACTCTGAAATCCCCCAAACAATAAATATTCTTACACACACTGCAACTCTTGCCCTGAGCTGTGCTTACAATGCGCCTGTGAAAGGGCTTTTGCTAATGTAAAATAAGGACTTGTCCATCACAGCTGTGTCCCACAGGCTAGAAGAGTAGCTAGCACATACTGTGCACTCATTAAAAATCTGCTGAACGTTAAATAGACAAGTGCCACAGACCAAGGTTGCCCTTGCTCCTCACACCTTTTTGCACATCCACTATTCCCCTTGAGTTCCAGATAAAACCAGAGAGGGAATCATGAGGGCTAACCTCAATGTTTCAAAGCACAGGCTACATGGTTACCCTTCAAAATATGGGCCCAGTGAGGGGGAAAAAAAAGGCTAAGAACTCTGAAGGTTATTGCCAGCCCATAAGACATGAACACAGAGAAAAAGACAGTGAGACACACAAATAAACATCCTCCCACCAGTTCTGTCTCTCTCTCTCTGTAACGGCCCAGGTGCACAGAGCCAGTGTCCGGGAAGGGAAGTGCGGTGCCCCTCCTCCCCAGCTGCGGGCTATGAGCGCTGCCAGTGCAGGCTGCAGCAGCAGCAACCAGTGAGCCCCTGAAGGGGTCCCTCTAGCCCCCTCCTCTTTACTGCTAGTGTACTCGACTCCAGAGCCAGAAAACCATGACAAACAGAGATTAGTGATAAGCCTTAATTCTTAAAAGAAAAGAAAAGAAACGTTTCAATTTCCCAAGGGAAAAAACAAATAAAAGAACATCCATATTCTAGAGTTTTCCTTCTAGTCAAAATTCCCCGGTCAGTTTGGGCCCTGGGTTCCCAGGGAAAGACCAAGATGAAGCCAGGCTCCCTCTGCAGGACCTTGGGCTCGATCCGCAGTCTGACTTTGCACAAAAACAGACATAGATGACCCCTCCCCTCTATTCTAGGACCTAAGACCAGGGATGGACTTTGACTGAAAGCTAGGGGTCCCCTGAGAATTGGGAAGAGTGTCTTACTTGGAAGCCTTCTTGCCTTCTGTCTGGGGCTTATTTTCTGTCTCGGCCTCACTCAGCTCCTCTGTAGGGCTCTGGGGCTCAGAGCGAGGGAATGCCGTCTTCAATGTGTCCACGATAGCACTCACCACCATCTGCAGGGGTCACAGACATGGGGTTAGACAGGCACCACCGAGCAGCAGCAGCTGTCTCAAGGTGCTTTCTGTACCCTGGACGAGCAGCCAGCTGACCTGTCTAGCAGAGCCCTATCCACACTCACGGTCAGATACCAGCTCATGACTCAGTGGCAACTCTCTCCCTTTTCCTCCACAGCCATGAAAATCTTCTTCCTCAGAGATTTAAGACAGATGATGGATTCCATGGGAAAAGAAGCCAAAACAACATGATAAATAAAAATCTGGGCATCCTACTGGCTGGTGAAATGCTTTTCATTTTCAATTTCTTTCTTTTCATACAGAGGAATGATTTTTAGTTTTCAAACTGATAATACTTGCACCAGATATGACAAAGGGGAAGTGATACAGGTAAGAATATACAAAGAAAAGGAAGAGGGAAAAAGATTATCAAAATAAGGAACAGTCTAAAAACTTTTATGATATAAAAATGTGCAGAGCAATTCATAGCAAAACAACAACAACAAAAACCGGTTTTCCAGTTAGTTCAAACAATTTCTCTTCTTTACAGAAAGAATGGCAAAAACCACTCAGGTTAAAGTTAAGGATCTGGAATTCATGCAAACTTCTCTATTTATACAGATGAAATAAAACAATCTTTGCTGAAGAGTAAGAGCTATCTCTATTTCTCAGAATGAGAAAATGACATACAGATTTTTGCTAAAGAGAAAGAACAAATGAAACCCTAAAATATCAACGAGATGGAAGGAAGCACTGACTTTTCCTTTAGTAACTCTCACTATTAATCAACACTGCTGCTTGCTTTGTCTTATCCTGTGTTAGTCCTCCTTGGGGAGCACAGCCGGCACAGCCAAGGCAAGACCGACAAGGTAAAGGAGGACCACAGTAGAGAGCAGGGACAGCAGCTCAGGAAGAGAACACAGCGAACTGCATGGATGTGGAGAACGTAGCTGAGAAAATACAGCTCGCTCTCCAGGCTCACAGAACGGTAGTCTGCCGGGAGAGTGCCTACCTGCTCACTCTTGTGTCACGAGCAATGAGTACAGTGCGTGGCTTTGAGTGGGCACCCAGGGTGTTGGAAAAAATCAGTGAAGGTAAAAAAAAAAAAAAAATCAGTGAAGGAACACATCAGCATGGGTGAGCAAACCTGCAAGGAACTCCGAGGTTTCACCTCATTCATCCCTTTCTAGGTTGCGGTCTTCTCCTCATAGCAGTCAATGTCTCCGAACACCCTCACTCTAAGTCCCACTTTATCATTTTATCCCCTAAAGTCTAGATTGGAAGAGGGAGACCCCCTCTTGTGCCAAAGAGTCAGTGCTTTCTAACCTCTTACAACACATGCATTTTTGATCAGCACAAACCTCAGACTTCTGTCTTGGAGCTGCGAGAATCAGTGAGCAACCGCTGCTCACAGGCTCCAGCGTGGTGCTCAGAGGCTCGGCTACCGTCTCCAAAGGTTCCGAGATACCATCTGGAACCTCGTTCTCCAGCAGAGAATCACTACACAAATCTAAATCCAGCTTGGTGTCCTGCCTAAGGGCTCCATCCTGAGTGACCAGTGCTAGGAATGACCTTCATCGCCAGAAGAGGCCTTCCTGCCCCTGCCTGTCCGTAGATGTGGACTGACCCTTGTACCCCTCCCCTGGAATCATAGCTTCATGATACCACCAGGAGACCAGTGCACGCTTACGGCATCAGGAGTACTGATGCTCATGGTTGCTCATGGTCATTCAACAATGATGGCCTCACCAGTACTGGTAACAGGTCTTGAAAACCCCAGTCCATGTTCCACTTACTCCTCTGGGCTGCTCTCCCATCCCCTGGCTCCCTTGCCTTTCAAACATGACCCCCCCCCGGCTTCCCTGCAAGAAACTAAGGCTGAGCACGCAGTCCCGCTCATACCTTGTCTATTCTGGAGACCACAAACGGCTTCTTAACAAAGGCAATACGAGCATCTGTGTTGAGAGCAAGGAACTCCTGCATCTCCTCGCTGTTCGCGATCTCAGGAATGGCACAGAGTTGCTGAAAAGACATAAGAAGGACTTCAGAGAGAAACTCCAGTCCCCAGGTCTCCCCACCTCGGCCTGTGTGTCTGGCGGCTACCGTTGAGAGCAGAGGAGCTGACCTTTAGAAACGATTCCAAGAGGCTCTTGCGGGCTTCCACCCTGTCACTGTCCATGTTTCCAAACGGAAGATCTGGAAAGAGCTTTTTAGGGCCCTTCACATCTTTTAAAAAGAAAGTTAACTGATTAACATTTACTAAGAACTATTCCATTTATTACCCATCACATATATAAGACACAGAAATGCCAAATGTATTTCTTGGGGATTTTTCTCCTCACCTGTGAACTGAGCTGAGAAGAGAGCTGAGGTTGGGGTGGGAGTTGGGTACCAAACCTGGGCCTCATCCCTTCAGAGTCCCTCCTCTGGGGCCTCCCCTCCATGGGATTTTTTATTTTAGGAATTAGAGATATAACCCAAGAACATAATAGAGACAGCCTACTTTCATTATTCATGGTAATATTAAGGTATAAGAGGTCACTAGAGTAGTGATGCGTAACAGCCCTGAAGTCTAACAGCCCAAGTTTAAATTTTGGCTCCAATCTCTGCTGTAATAATGGCCTTAGGCAACCTGCTTAGTGTTTTGCTTTTTTCTGTAGAATGAGGATGATAGTATCCATCTTGTAGACTGTTATGAGAACTAAATGAGTTTAGTAGAGAACTGGGGATATATTTTCAGTATTAACTATTGTAATTAAGAAAGAAAACCTGTAACTGAAATCCATGATTTATGTCACAACTTATTAAAAATGTTTGAGTGATCATGAGCTTCCCTGGTTGCTCAGCTGGTATATAATCAGCCTGAAATGCGGGAGACCTAGGTTTGATCCCTGAGTTGGAAAGATCCCCTGGAGAAGGGAATAGCTACCCACTCTATATTCTGGCCTGGAGAATTCCATGGACTGTATAGTCAGGGTCAGACATGACTGAGTGACTTTCACTTTCACTTGGCATTTTCTTAAAAAACAGAGTAGCTGTTCACTAGCTTAAATTTTATGTCTTATTGCTCCTGTGCCTTATGAGAACCAAACAGCACACCAAGAAGCCTTTTGTTAAAGGAAAGGCAGCAAGGATTTCTGGATAACAGTTTAATATTTAACAGCAACCAGTCTATGAACCTGTTTAACTCCTCACAGGCACAGGTAGAAATACAAAAGTTTCTTTCTTAAGCTGAAACTAGATGGGGGCACAGAACAAAGCATTCAGAGGCAAAGCCGTAACCCAGAAAGCATGTCATGAGTGCTGCCCAGCACTAAAACCCCAAACACCGAAAGGCAAATGGAGGGAGCATGGGACCCTCAAGGCTGCGTTCTCCCTTTCCACCCTATTCACAGACAACAGGCCAACAGCCTTTCAGATCAGGGTGGCCGGATGTGAAAGGCAAGGAGGCATTCCGGGACAGGGGAACTCCTGACTTTTGATGAACTTCCGAAGATCTGATTTCTCCTCCAGACGGGTCTGCAGGTTCAGGAACTCGCGGTAGCGGCGGTTCACGGTGTGGTAGGCCACCTGCTGCAGGCCGCCGCTGCTCTCGCCGTCGAGGGCCGTCTCATACTGTCGAGAGAACGTCTGTTGGCTGCAGCTGCTCACTGGCACACAGTAAGCGCAGGGCAAGGTCAAGGGAGCACGCTGCTCCAGTTCTGTCCCTAGCCTCTCAGGCCTCGCTGCTGCTCTAAGGAACAGCTCAAATCCCAAGGGGGCTGCAGTACGCAATGCGATGCCCTTCCCAGCAGAGGTGGCCCAGGCGGTGGGAAACGAAGTTCCACTGCCCTGCAAACACTGTTTACTTATAACCACTTTCAAATCCCAAAGACAGAGGATAAAACAGAAGGTACGACACTGATAATGTCTTAACCCTAAATTATGAGGCTGGATGTTATGCGGAGATAACCATCTTGTCATCATCCTCAAACCAGTGATTATCTATATTATTTAAGGGAAGAACAAATAATCGAAAACAGCTGAGGGACAACAATCATTTGTTTGCCTGGACTACACTAAAGGAACATGTGTTTTTTTTCTGCTTGGGGCTGATTAATTCTTGGAGCAACACTGAATCTTTCTTCCCAAGGACAGATCGTCTGTCTGTATAATGAGAAGATGTGAAGACTGGAGATGTTTTATGGGGTCACAGTCAGCTGTCTTCATATGTGAGGAGAGCTGGCATGTGGGGAAAGACAGCAGGGCTGAATGTCCCCCCAGAGAGAACGCCCCAAACGGCATGAAAGCTGAAACTTCATACCTACAGGGGGAGACTGTGTAGGACACAACAAATGCTGTGGGAGAACGATACACGTACTTGTTCTCATCAGAAGGTTAGTGTTCCTGTTTGGTTAAGGTATTCCATGGGCAAGCAATGGAAGAGTGGTGAGACTGAGGCTGGTGTCGAGAGCTTATCTAGAGGCAGACAGAGATGCTCATTGTGAGTTGGAATGAGCAAAGCAGTCCCTCAGGCCAGTACTGAGAAGGAAAGGCCTAGATAAGACATGCATGTGGAATTCAAGTGAGGGCTCTCACATCCGGAGCCCCTGGGAGCTATGATGCTCTCTGTAGCTACTGTGCTCCATGTGGGACACTATGTGATACATCTCCAAACTTGGCTAGGCCTCAGAATCTTTGGGCTGCAGAACCTGCTGTCAGAATGGATTCTGACAGGTGCTAATGGATTCTGAATGAGAATTTCCCAAGAATTCTCCCAGGATTCCTTATTTTTTAAGAATACAACTTTCTGGGAAACTTGGAGGTAGCCTGTATCAAAACCTGATAGCTCAGCTGGCAAAGAATCCGCCTGCAATGTGGGAGACCTGGGTTCGATCTCTGGGTTGGGAAGATCCCTGGAGAAGGGAAAGGCTACCCACTCCAGTATTCTGGCCTGGAGAATTCCATGAACTGTATAGTGCATGGGATCACAAAGAGACAGACACAACTGAGTGACTTTCACTCTATCAAAATCAGCTTTAGGGAGCTGCTGCTTGAATCAAACCAGTCACATGATACAGGAACCCCCTTCCTATCACTTCTGCCAAGCAGTTCCTGCTACCACACTTAAACATCTCCAGGAAGAGGGACTCACCACCTTTTGAGGTATATACAGGTAAACAACCGTTCTTTCTAAAACAAAGTATAAAGGATATTAGTACTTAAAAAAGAAATTAGCAAGGAAGAAGTCTGGAAAGGATTTCTGGGCTGTATCCACTGGAAAAATATGATTCCCAGCACAGTGACAGCCCTGAGATTCTAGGATGGTCTGGGAGTGTCATGGAAGCCTACTCGGCTTCACTCATGAGATTCAGACCCTCCATATCAATGCTGGTTGAATTAACCAGAGCAAACTAAGAGCAGACTTCCGCGTCCAAACACCGGCTTCACTGACTGCTTTTCAAATCCATTCCCAGACCAGAGTGGTGACCACGCACTAAGTACCTTCACCGTGTAGAGCGTGTAGGGGTGGAAACCGGTGCCACTGTGCTCTCGAGCAGTGATGGTGCCAGTGATGCGGAGGTTCTGGATGACCACGGGGCCATCTGGACTGCCCAGGGACTCGAAGTTGAAGGCAGCTGAGCTGAGGGCTCCAGGTGGAGAGGAGGAGAGCAGGACCTGTGGCAGACTGGAGTCCAGGGAGCTCCCTCCATTGGTGAGATCCTTCTCTAAACACGAGGGGCGTGGGGGGCATATCTTCTCTGGACTGGATAGGAAAGTTGTGAGAGAGGCATCATTTCCCTGCTCTCCCTCCTTGTCCGCTGTGTCAATCTGGATCTCTGGGCAGGAATTCAGCATGGAGGCAAGCAGGCCCGGTTCCGTTTCTGTTCCTGGACCTTCCTCAGCTTCTGCTCCTTCTATTCCTTCAGGTCCCTTGCCATCTTAGGCTCCAGAGGCTGGGAGCCCCGGAGGGCACGCAGGGCATCCTGAATCGTGGCTGAGAGGAAGGGGCCTGGGGTCATGAGCATGATGGTTTCTTTGCCCAGTTCAGACAATGGAGACTCCAGCTCTGCATCTTCAGACAAGAACAGAGGCTGCAGGAAATGAGAAGTGCTATTTTCAACTTTTCCCTCCTCAAGCACTCCCCCCAGATCTCCCTCCAGTGCTTCATGGCCTTCTTCAACGTCTGGGGAGGGGTGTGAAGGCCCGTCTGGCTCACTACAGCTTAGGAGCACTGGGGCTGCTGTTGGTGAAGGGGCTTCTGGGAGACCCTGGACCTCAACAATCAGCGGCAGAGATGTGGGCACTGAGGGCTGTTCCAAGGCACTGGCTGGGCAGAGTGGATTAGCCACTACTGCTGGGTTAGTTCTGGCCTTGGAGAAGATGCCCACGAGTACAAGGTGGATCCAGTCCGGATCCGAGAGCTTGCCGATCAGCGGTAAGATGACATTGCAAGTAATGAGTTCCACCACTATGTGCCTGCCGGTCCGGGTCTCCAAGTGCGGCTTCGGCACTAGTCCTTGAAGCAACACATTCACGATGCCACGTGCGTAGGTGACCTCAGCGCTGGGGCTCTGCACTGCAGGGTGTGGAGCGCTGAGCCGGCAGTAAGCCTCCCAGAGTTGGGAGGGCTCCCCTGGGCCACTCTGATTCCCTGCGGCCTCCTTCGCCTGAATATAGTTCTGCAGATGACAACCGCAGAGAGTCAGAACCCTCTGGGCAAGAGCATGGCTGTCCACCCTGGCCATCCTCCTCCGGAGCTCCTGGACCAGCCCTCGCATGGCTGCCTCCATCTCCTCCTCGAAGGCTGGCTCTTTGCTCACCGTGCGGTACCAGGACGACACGAAGTCCCGCATGATCATCCGGATGGTGCGGTCGATCTCCTGCTCCAGCTGCCTCTCGGCCTCGGGGTTTGAGGGGCAGACGGCCACTGGGATGAAGCGCTCCAGGTGCAGCCGCCCTGAGCCCCCACGATGGCGTCAGAGCCCAGCCATCCTCCCAGCACCAGCAGCAACGCAGACAGAAGGCACAGAAGCCACACGTTGACCAGGAGATGGATGACCAGGAGCCAGCCGAGCACGGCCCCCAGGGCCACCAGCTTCCGGCTACTCAGCAGGTGACTGACGCCGGGCCCGGCCGGGCGCTCCGGCGCCAGGATCTCCGTCTCTGTCTTCATGGCGGGAGGGCGGGGGCTCCCCGGACCAGAGCCTCCCTCCTTCACGTCAAAGCCAGGGATGAGGGCGCCGAATGTGGCGCGGACACAAGAGCCGGGTGCCGGTCAGGCCTGGGCCGGGTCGCGGGCCCTGACGTTCTACAGGCAAGGCCGGGCGACAGGGGCAGCTCGGAGGCTCGGCATCGCTGCAGCCCCGTCCGGCCGGGACGCTGCACTCGAGAAAGACCCTGCGTCCTTCATGGTGCGAGGTCGGCGACCTGCGGCTTCGGAGACCGGGCAGGGCCGTGGGCCCACCGAATATTTAGTGAGTCCACCATCGAGGTGCCCGCAACCGGCTCGCGCACCGCCTGGCTGAGCCCCAGCGCCAGTGAACGCTGTGGCGTCTCCTTCGCCGCCTCGGAGGGGGCCCTCGCCTTGCTGGGGAAGCCGGGTACCTAACCTCCGCAGCCCTGCTGCTGTTAAGGCTGCCGGCCGGCCGGGCGCCGGCGATTACTTCCGGGTCGACGTCAGTCGGAGTGGGGCGTGCGGAGAGAGCGCCGAGCGCTCCGCTCCCCGGCTCTGCTCGGCGCTGCATGGCGCCACCTGGTGGTAAGGAGGCGCCGTGACTGCACAGCGCGAACAGGTATGGGCCCTGAGATCTTGCAGAACACTAGCTCGCCAAATAAGGTGCCTCATTCCCAGCGGTGCGGACCTGCGAGCAGTCTTGCAGGTAATGCCCCTCCGAGACTCAGTGCGAGCTGCAGTGTTTAAATGAACTCTGCAAAGAAGATCTTCTACCGTTTAGGCAAACTCAGCAATCCAGTGTGTTTTAATTCAAGTGGGCATTTTTTTCAATGGCCTGATACACTTTGTAACATTCACCCCACATTTCAAAACGCCCCTCTCGCATTCCCAATGCTCAGCTAACCAAACTTGAGCTCAGGAATTGCAGAATGCAAGGCCTAAAACATTAATACAGAGAGAGACGTATACCTGAAATTTCATTATACTATATAACAAAATCATTTTTGTGGTTTGAGTTATTCGTCAGTAGCTTTACCCCGAGCAATCAAATTGTTTGATTATCTTTGTTCGGTTCCTGTGATAGGTGGTGTGGAGGAACAGAAGGGGTGAAGGGTCCTCAAAAACCTTGCAGATAACTGGGGAGATGAGTTCTTGGGTCCCAAGTGAGTATTTAATAACACAATCGAGTACGGGATATGGTGAAACACAAATTATTATATGCATGAGGGCTGCAAATTATTATACAGTGGTTTGTAGCAATGAAGGGGAACTTCACAGAGAAGTGATCCTTTCTATTGCCTCTTCAAGCGTGTTGTTCAGTCCTGAACTATTGTTCAGCAACTTATCAACAGTCCTGTCCAATTCTCTGTGACCCGATAGACTGCAGCATGCCAGGTTTTCCTGTCCTTCACCATCTCCC
>SJYC01126908.1:0-21409 GCA_006408675.1 Madoqua kirkii
TCCAGGGGAGAGCCAGGAATTTCTTAGAGTGTAGCCCAGTGTCCTGTAAAGACAGACAGGAAGTGGCCCGATTCCAGGATGCAAGGCTTCCAGCAGGAGGCGACCACACTGGAAGACTTCTGGAAAAGGATATTCTTTATCAGAGAAAAATGTGTTGTTGAGATTACAAGCATACTATTATTTGCGAACGTAAACTATTCTTAAAACCTTGGCACCCTGATCTTTGTGGTTCCCGTTGGTTCTATCGTATTCAGATTTTTCCATGTAGAAACAAGCCATCATTTCGAATTAGTCTCTTCTAATTCTGTATTTCTTATTATACGAAAGGTCACACTTGAAAAAAAATATCCCTGCAAACAGTTAGTGACTCATGGAGCCCATTAACTGCACACACTTTGTCTTCTAAGCTTCATTTTTCTCCCTGAAGAAACCTGAAAAACTAGTCCCCCTGATGTTTTTGCCTCTCTGTTTAAACTGAGCTAAAATGAAACTGATATTCACAGCAACAGATAAGAGTTTTTGAGGTTTGCTATGTCATACCAGGGTAACAGGGGCTGGAGAAGCTGGAATACTTCTGTGCTGTTGGTAGGCAGACAGCATCCTTAAACTTTTTGGATGTTGGTTCAAGTATGTGCCAGAATATTGTACAGACCAAAATTAAAACTGTCATAAAGTTTTCATTGGCAGGGTCACCACCTTTGGGCTTAGGGGTGTCCAGAAGTCCTGTGGAAATTCCCCACAAGAGCAACCTTAAAGATTTTCCTTCTAGTACTTAATATTCACAAAAATTGCTAGGCTCCACATGACACTCACTCTCATGAAATCTCCACAGATAAAGAATGAAAATGCAAAGTAGGTCAAACTATCAGAAGAAAATATCACGAGGTAAATACAATCTATAATTTTTTTAAGTGCAAGAAAAGGTTCTCAATTAGATGAATAATTAGACACAAGACAATCAAAATGACAATCTATCACCATAGAGAAGTCCAAAAGACCACTCTCAAAAACACCTAGACAAAAAATGCTACAGTGGGGTGAAGAAAAAAGACTCATATAGTGCTGGTGAAATTTTATTGGTAATTGTTGCTGGAGGGGATGTATCTAGCTATGCACTTTAATGGTTGAAACGGATGAACCATATGATCTGGCAGTCCAACTTCTGAGAGCAAATGTGGAGAAAATCAGATTTTGGAAAACTCACGCACACGATTATGCACCACAGCAATTCACAAAATAGCCCAGATATGGAAGTAAGCAAATGTACATGGACAGGTGAATGGATAAAGAAAACGTAATACATTCATACAACAAAATACGACTCTGACTTTAAACAAATAATGTCAACTGCGAGGACACAGATAAATCAAGAGGTAAAGTTAGATGGAGAGAGAAAATTATTACATGATTTTTTTCATAGGTATTTTCAGATATATGTATTTTTCAGGTACAGGAGGGAAGAATACTCATGTGTGTGTCCTAAGTTGCTTCAGTACTATGGACTGGAGCCTGCCAGGCTTCTCTGTTCATGGGATTCTCCAGGCAAGAATACTGGATGGTGCCACGCCCTTCTCCAGGGGATCTTCCTGACCCAGGGGACTGAGTCTGCGTCTCCTGCATCTCTTCATTGCCAGGCGGGTTCTTTACCTCCAGCACCACCTGGAAAACCTTGGGCAGAGTACATCATGCGAAACGCTGGGCTGAAGGAAGCACAAACTGGACAAGATTGCCAGGAGAAATATCAATAACCTCAGATATGCAGATGACACCACCCTTATGGGAGAAAGTGAAGAGGAACTAAGCCTCTTGATGAAGGTGAAAGAGGAGAGAGGAAAAGCTGGCTTAAAACTCAACATTCAAAAAACTAAGATCATGGCATCTGGTCCCATCAATTCATAGCAAATAGATGGGGAAACAGTGACAGATTATTTTCTTGGCCTCCAAAATCATTGCAGATGGTAACTGCTACCATGAAATTATGGAAAAGGCAATGGCACCCCACTCCAGTGCTCTTGCCTGAAAAATCCCATGGATGGAGGAGCCAGGTGGGCTGCAATCCATGGGGTGGCTAAGAGTCAGACACGACTGAGCGACTTCACTTTCACTTTTCACTTTCATACATTGGAGAAGGAAATGCCAGCCCACTCCAGTGTTCTTGCCTGGAGAATCCCAGGGACGGGGGAGCCGGGTAGGCTACCATCTGTGGGGTCACACAGAGTCGGACACGACTGAAGCGACCTAGCAGCAGCAACCATGAAATTAAAAGATGCTTGCTCCTTGGAAGAAAAGTCATGACAAACCTAAACAGCATATTAAAAAATAGAGACATTACTTTGCTGACAAAGGTCCATTTAGTCAAAGCTATGGTTTCTCCAGTACTCATGTATGGATGTGAGAGCTGGACCATAAAGAAGACTGAATGCTGAAGAATTGATGCTTTTGAACTGTGACATTGAAGAAGACTCTTGAGAGTCCTTTGGACTGAAAGGAGATCAAACTAATCAATCCTAAAGGAAATCAGTCCTGAATACTCATTGGAAGGACTAATGCTGAAACTGAAGCTTCAATACTTTGGTCACCTGATGCGAAGAGCTGACTCATTAGAAAAGACCTTGATGCTGGGCAAGATTGAAGGCAGGAGGAGAAGGGGATGACAGAGGACAAGATGGCTGGATGGCATCACTGACTCAATGGACATGAGTTTGAGCAAGCTCTGGGAGATGGTGAAGGACAGGAATACCTGGCATGCTGCAGTCTATCAGGTCACAGAGAATTGGACAGGACTGTTGATAAGTTGCTGAACAATAGTTCAGGACTGAACAACACGCTTGAAGAGGCAATAGAAAGGATCACTTCTCTGTGAAGTTCCCCTTCATTGCTACAAACCACTGTATAATAATTTGCAGCCCTCATGCATATAATAATTTGTGTTTCACCATATCCCGTACTCGATTGTGTTATTAAATACTCACTTGGGACCCAAGAACTCATCTCCCCAGTTATCTGCAAGGTTTTTGAGGACCCTTCACCCCTTCTGTTCCTCCACACCACCTATCACAGGAACCGAACAAAGATAATCAAACAATTTGATTGCTCGGGGTAAAGCTACTGACGAATAACTCAAACCACAAAAATGATTTTGTTATATAGTATAATGAAATTTCAGGTATACGTCTCTCTCTGTATTAATGTTTTAGGCCTTGCATTCTGCAATTCCTGAGCTCAAGTTTGGTTAGCTGAGCATTGGGAATGCGAGAGGGGCGTTTTGAAATGTGGGGTGAATGTTACAAAGTGTATCAGGCCATTGAAAAAAATGCCCACTTGAGATTAAAACACACTGGATTGCTGAGTTTGCCTAAACGGTAGAAGATCTTCTTTGCAGAGTTCATTTAAACACTGCAGCTCGCACTGAGTCTCGGAGGGGCATTACCTGCAAGACTGCTCGCAGGTCCGCACCACTGGGAATGAGGCACCTTATTTGGCGAGCTAGTTTTCTGCAAGATCTCAGGGCCCATACCTGTTCGCGCTGTGCAGTCACGGCGCCTCCTTACCACCAGGTGGCGCCATGCAGCGCCGAGCAGAGCCGGGGAGCGGAGCGCTCGGCGCTCTCTCCGCACGCCCCACTCCGACTGACGTCGACCCGGAAGTAATCGCCGGCGCCCGGCCGGCCGGCAGCCTTAACAGCAGCAGGGCTGCGGAGGTTAGGTACCCGGCTTCCCCAGCAAGGCGAGGGCCCCCTCCGAGGCGGCGAAGGAGACGCCACAGCGTTCACTGGCGCTGGGGCTCAGCCAGGCGGTGCGCGAGCCGGTTGCGGGCACCTCGATGGTGGACTCACTAAATATTCGGTGGGCCCACAGCCCTGCCCGGTCTCCGAAGCCGCAGGTCGCCTACCTCGCACCATGAAGGACGCAGGGTCTTTCTCGAGTGCAGCGTCCCGGCCGGACGGGGCTGCAGCGATGCCGAGCCTCCGAGCTGCCCCTGTCGCCCGGCCTTGCCTGTAGAACGTCAGGGCCCGCGACCCGGCCCAGGCCTGACCGGCACCCGGCTCTTGTGTCCGCGCCACATTCGGCGCCCTCATCCCTGGCTTTGACGTGAAGGAGGGAGGCTCTGGTCCGGGGAGCCCCCGCCCTCCCGCCATGAAGACAGAGACGGAGATCCTGGCGCCGGAGCGCCCGGCCGGGCCCGGCGTCAGTCACCTGCTGAGTAGCCGGAAGCTGGTGGCCCTGGGGGCCGTGCTCGGCTGGCTCCTGGTCATCCACCTCCTGGTCAACGTGTGGCTTCTGTGCCTTCTGTCTGTGATTTTCCAGGCAAGAGTACTGGAGTGGGGTGCCATTGCCTTCTACCTGGTAATTACTCCAGCATGAGCATAGGGAGAAGCGGGGCAAGCACCTGGTGGATTGATTGCAGGGCACATGGATCAGGCAAAAAGCCAGTGGGATCAGGTGAGGTTGCTGCCGTGACCTCCTTCAGGTCGACCATCCTACTCAACAGAGACCAGACCTGCCCCTCGTCTTCCAGGCCTGCGTCTGGTGTGTTTTCTCAACTCCTCAGCAGGACAAGAAAGGAGCGAGCCTGCCAGAACCAAGGTATCAACATGATCATGATAGCCGTAGAAACAGTTAATATCACAGAACCAAAGGGAAAGGGGAGGACTTCTCTGGGGCAATGTGGGGAGAGGAGAGCGACCCTACCCTTATTTCTACCATCCCAGGAGGTTATAGGAACCCCTTCGTTTCCACCTTAGGGGTCCAACCAGCAGAGACCTGGTCTCCTAACCAAGGGTCGTGGGGCCCCAGGTGCAGCGACTGGGGAGGTGGTGTCGCCTTGGAGACTGTGGACATGTGTCCCTGGTTCAGTCCTGGGGATTGTGTGAGCTCACCCCACCCACATGGTCAGGATCCTGTACCTGGAGACCCCCTGTCTGCTCTTTACCTGCAGTGTGAATTGTGCCCTCTGAGAGTCCCATCCTCTGAACTGAGGGTGTTGCGCCGATTGACCTGTGGTCCTTATCCTTCTCTTCATCTTGTTGCATTCACAAGAGGTCAGGCAGCTTCTCATGGGTCATGTTAATATCACAGCACATCACATATCCAGATCATAGGGCTCACCACAGTCTGGCTTCCCCTAGACCGAGCCCAGTAATTTAATTTGTAATTGAATTGTTATTTTATGTTGGAGTAAAGTTTGATGTCTGATGTTTAGTGTTAGGTGTACATCAATTTGATTCAGTTATACATAGACATATATCTATTCTTCTGTTTTTTCATGTAGGTTGTTACAGTTTGTTCAGGAGAGGTCCCTGTTCTATCCAGTAGGCCCTTTTGCATTATTGACTTGATATGTATTAGTATGTCTATTTTCATCCCAAACTCTTAATTTATCCCTCCTTTCAAACTCTCTTTTGATGATATAATCATAATTTGGTTTTCTCAGGCTGTGAGTCTGTTTCTGTTCACTGGTATGAATTTATAGATTCCACCTGTATGTGACATCTTAGGGTATTTGTTTGTTTCTCTCTGACTTACCTCGCAAAGAAGAACTTCTTGGTTCATCCACGCTGCTGCCAGTATGATTACTCTTTTCTGTGGTTGAGTATTCCAGTGTATAGACGTACCACCTAATCTTCATTTTTCTGTTAGTGGACATTTCAGTGGATTCTGTGTCTTCACTATTGTAAATAGAGCTGCCCTGAAAATCAAGGTCATGTGTCACTTTGAAAGGTGATTTTTCTCTGGACCTAAGCAGAGAAACCAGAGAAGGCAATGGCACCCCACTGCAGTACTCTTGCCTGGAAAATCCCATGGACGGAGGAGCCTGGCGGGCTGCAGTCCATGGGGCTGCACACAGTCGGACACGGCTGAAGTGACTTAGCAGCAGCAGCAGAGGAACAGAATTGCAGGATCATATGTTATCTCTATGCTTAGTGTTTCCGGAGAAGGCAATAGTGACCCACTCCGGTATTCTTGCCTGGAAAATCCCATGGGTGGAGGAGCCCGATAGGCTGCAGCCAGTGGGGTCACTAAGAGTCAGACACGACTGAGCGACTTCACTTTTACTCTTTACTTTCATGCATTGGAGAAGGACATGGCAACCCACACCAGTGTTCTTGCCTGGAGAATCCCAGCGACAGGGGAGCCTGGTGGGCTGCCGTCTATGGGGTCGCACAGAGTCGGACACGACTGAAGTGACTTAGCAGCAGCAGCAGCATGCTTAGTGTTTCAAGGAACCTTCGTGCTGTTCTCCATAGTGGCCTCACCATTTACATTTCCCCCAAGATTGTAGGAGGATCTGTGCATCCTTGGCGGGATTTATTCTTTGTAGATCTTTTTGATGATGGCCAATGTGACCAGTGTGAGGTGATATCAATTGTAGTTTTGATTGGTATTGATTTAATAATTATTGATGTGGAGTGTCTTTCCATGTACTTTTATTATTTTATGCCTTGTGAGTACAGTTTGCCTCTTGAAACCGGCTTCCTGAAACTTGGCCCTCTTTGGAATTCTTTTCTGATGATTTATCCCAGGACATTTCTTGAGGGCAGGTGTCATTGAAAGCCCTGCTGGACTAGTGACCATTAGGAGCCCTTCAGCATCTGTTTCACGGCTTCCCTGCTGGCTCAGTGGTAAAGAATCTGCCTGCAACGCAGGAGACTTGCAGGAGACATGGGTTCAACCCCTGGGTCGGGAGGATCCCCTGGAGTAGGAAATGGTAACCCACTCCAATAGGCTTGCTTGGGAAATCTCATAGACAGAGGAGCCTGGTGGGCTACAGTCCATGGGGTTGCAAAGAGTCAGACAGCACTGAGTGACTAAACAACAACAACGGCACCTGTTTTAGGGTGTATAAGGTGTTTATAAGGTGTATTATTGTTGAACCAGCTATTTACTCCCTGCTCACCCTCCACATTTCTTTTTTGGTAACTGTCAGTTTCTTTTTCTAAGTCTGTGAAGCTGTTTCTCCTTTGTAATGAAGTTCATTTGTATGCATTTTTCGATTACACCTAGAAGTGATGTCATATGACACGTGTCTGTCCCTGTCTCCCTTACTTCACTTGGAAAGATCATCTCAAGCTTCTTTCCTGAAGCTGGACTTGACATGATTTCCTGCTTCTTTATGGCTGAGAAATACTGCATTGTGTACGTGTATCTTAGCATGCATCCATTCAGCTGTGATTTTTAGTTGGCTTGCTTCCCAGCCTTGTACCTTGTACCTTGTGGGGCCGAGATTGCTGGGGTTCCTGTGTCTTTTAAATTTTTTTTATTTTCGCCAGGGTTATGCCCAGGTGTGGGATTGCTGAGTCCTAAAGTATTTCAATGGTATTTTTAAAATGAACCTCCATGCTGTTCTCCCTGCTGGATGTTCATATGTGGATTGGAACAGTGCAGGAGGGCTCCCTTGTCTCCATACCCTCCCCAGCATTTATTCTGTCTTAAATAATTTTATGTATTCATTTGTCTTTGGTTGCACTGGGGCTTGCTTGCTGAGTGCAGACTTTATCTGCAGCGAGCAGAGGCTGCTCTCTGGTTTCACTGTGCAGGCTTCTCATTGCAGTGGCTTCTGATCGCAGAACGCAGGCTCTCGAGTGCCAGGCTTCAGTGGTTCCGGCACAAGGGCTCACTAGTTGTGGTTCAAGGGCTTGGTTGTCCCACAGACATGGAATCTTCCCAGACCAGGGACTGAAATTGTGACTCTTGCATTTGCAGACAGATTCTTAACCACTGCACCACCAGGGAAGTCCTCGCATTTATTCTTAAAGATGTGTTAAGATGCCATTCTGACCGATGTGAGTGATTGCCTCATTGGACTCATTTGATTTGCGTCTTTCTAACACTTAGTGATGCTGAGCATCTTTTCCTGTGCCTAAGTGCAATCTGCAGGCCTTCCTCAGAGAAATATCCATTTCAAACTTTGGTCCACTTTGTTCTTGGGTTGTATGTATTTTTGCTATTGAGTTGCACAAGCTGTCTGTATGTTTTAGAGATGAATCCCTTGTGGGTATTTTCCTTTGCAAATCTTTCTTCCTATTCTGAAGATTATGTCTCTTGTTTAGGGTTTGCTTTGAAATGCAAATGGTTTTGTGCTTAAAGAGGTCCCATTTTCTGATGTGTGGTTTATTTTTCATTATTCTAGGAGGTATCCTTAACAAACTTGCTACATTTTATGCCAAATTGTGTCCTGTTTATATTTTTCTCAAGATTTTCATAATATCCATCATTATATTTCAATATTTATACTATTTGAAGTTTATTTTGTGCATGGTGTTAGGAAGTTTTCTAGTTTCATTTTCATGGTTGAAGGAACCTTCCCAGTGTCCTCCAAGGTGGCTGTTACCAATGTTCATCCCAAACATCCGTGGAGGATGGTTCCCTTGTCTCCACACCCTCTCCAGCACTTACTGTTTGTAGTTGTTGAGTTGCTCAGTCATGTCTGACTCTTTGCGATCCCATGGACTGCAGCATGCCAGGCTCCCCTGTCCTTCATCATCTCCCAGAGCTTGCTCAAACTCATGACCATTGAGTTGGTGATGCCATCCAACCATCTCATCCTCTGTTGTCCCCTTCTCCCGCCTTCAGTCTTTCCCAGCATTAGGGTCTTTTCAAATGAGTCAGTTCTTCACATCAGGTGGGCAAAGTATTGGAACTTCAACTTCAACATCAGTCCTTCCGATGAATAGTCAGGACTGATTTCCTTTAGGATGGACTGGTTGGATGTCCTTGCAGTCCAAGGGACTCTCAAGCGTCTTCTCCAATACCACAGTTCAAAAGCATAAATTCTTCAGTGCTCAGCTTTCTCTATAGTCCAACTCTCACATCCATACATGGCTACTGGAAAAGAGCAGGCCCACAGGCCTTGTGAATTGAAAGGTGTCCCTCGGCCCAGGTGATTAAGCTGTAGTTACAGAAAATGTCCACACGGAGGCAGCACTTCTTCATCTCAACTCTGGGCCTCCCGACAGAGCCTTAAGGAGAGTCAGCTTGTTGGGCTGGCAATTCAAGTGGAATGGGCCTGAGGAACACTCCAGGGCTTAGACGTATTCCAGCCTGGACCACAACCCCTGCTGAGGTGCCTGGGAGGCTGCACTCTCAGGATGGAGACTTGAATTGGGGACCCCATCACCAGGACCCCTGGTGACTAAGTGAGCTTTCCAAGGTTCTCGAAGGCAGAAGGGTGTGCCCCCATCCTTTGGGTGCATGAGGGAGTGTGGTCCCAGACCGAGCAAACCAGACAGTGTAGGCGAACTCAGGCTCTAAATTAAGGGCCCCCCTCCGGTGCCACGCCCCCACCCCAGTCATGGGAACCAAGCCTGTTCAGGTTCCAGGAAAGGGGTAGCAGCCCAGGTCAGGGAGGCTGGAAGGAATGAAACTGAATCTCATGCCAGTGCTGTGTTTGAGTAGAGCTCATCTGCAATTTGAGCTTGTCTTCGTGTACAGATGCTTGATTCGGTTGTGACATATACATGCAGCACAGCTATTCTTTTTTGGATTCTTATTCCATAGAGGTAATTGTAGAAGACAGAGAAAAATTCCCCTGTGCTGAACATCAGATCCATGTGCAGCATCTATGTCAAAGGAAGGAAAGAGGCAATCCTTGTGGATTATTATAGACAGACTTCTGTGTAAGGGCTTTCCGTGTATCTGTTGGTTCCAGGCTCCTAATTCATCCTGACCCAGTACTGTTTTTTGTTTTCTTTAAATTCCTTGCTTGGGTTAATTGAATTGGCGATGGACAGGGAGGCCTGGCTTGCTGCAGTCCATGGGGTTGCAAAGAGTTGGACACAACTGAGCGACTGGCCTGAACTGGGTTAATTCTCCTCAGAGGAGCCTTTTGTGTTGTAAATTAGTTCTCTTTTTATCTCTTTTTTTATTCTGCCTCAAAGGTTCATCATCTGCAGTTTTGTTCATCTGGCTGATTGCACTTAGGGTATGAACCTCCAAGGTCCGCCCTTCTGGGGACCAGTGGCATAATTTCATCATTTCAGTGGTGCTTTTTGGTGGCTGAGTAACAGTCCCCGAGTACTAGTCCCTGTAACCCTGTTACACCACATCTTGTGTAAGCTCTCAGCTCTCGGTGGCAATTCTGTGGTTCTGTGTCTTGGTTACGGTAAGTAGTGGTACAGTGAATGTTGGGGTGCATTTGTCTTTTTGAAGACTGTTTCCTTGGGCTAAAGGCCCAGGTGTGGGAATGTCAGATCCTAGCTCTGGTCTTTTGAGAGTTGTTTTTTTTTTTTCCCCTAGCATTCAGAGTGTCCTTTCCAGTGACTCTTGCCAGTGTCCATTTCCACCAACTGTGTAGGGGGTTCCCACCCCTCCCAGCTCTCTCCTACATTTATTGCTAGTAGACATTTGGTAATGGCCATTCTGGGTGGTATGGTTTGACCTTGGTTGTCATTTTTCTATTTTCCTGTACTAATTAAGGATGCTGAGCATCTTGTCCCGTGGCCATTTGTGTTATTTTATTTTTCATTAAAGGGTACGAGGACAGTTTACCTGTTGCAGATGGCTTCTTGAAAGCTGGCTGTGTTTGGCATTTGTGTTGGAAATACCAGCCCCAGGGTGTTTCCTGAGGGCAGTTGTGATTAAGAGCCCCCCAGGACTTGTGAGTTGGAGGTGTGAGTCAGCACTGGTAGTCAAGTTGTAGTTCCAGGAAATGTGCACAGGGTGACAATCCTTCTTCAGGCCCAACTCTCGTTCCTGGGGCCGCGAGGTCCTTGGGGGAGATCAGATTGCCAAGCTGTGAATTCGAGTGGAATGTGCCTCAGGAAACACTCAAGGGTTTGTGTCTCACTACTTCTCCCCCTAAAGCTTCACCACCACCCGCTCCGGGCTGCTCCCAACCTGAACCACAAGCCGTGCTGAGTGGGCCTAGGAGGCTGCACTCTCAGGAAGGAGGCTTGAAATGGGAACCCTAGTACCAGGTGACCTAGAGGCTAGGTGAATTTTACCAAGGGCTGGAGGTCAGAGGGCTGGGTACACTGGGGCCTTTGTTCCCAGCCAAACAAGCCAGACAGGACAGGTTGAAGAGGAGGCTCACTTACGGGCGCCTGTTCCACTTTGTCTACCCCATCCCATGCAGCCATGGGACCTGAGCCTGCAGGGATGGGTTAGCAGCCCAAGTCAGGGAGACCGGAGGGAACACAATAGGCATTGCTTTTCTTTTACTTTTCTTAAATCTCCAATTGTGTGCTTGTCAATATCCAGTCACCTGATTCCATTATGACATGTCCGAATAGCAGCTCTCTTCTTTTGGGGGATTCCTGGCCTTAGAGGTTATTGCAGAAGGCTGAACCATGTTCACCATGAACATGCTGAAACTCACGTCCTGGGACACAGCCCCGCTGAGTGGCCTAGGAGGCTGCCTTCTCAGGATGGAGGCTTGAACTGGGGACCCCATCAGCAGGACCCCTGGCAATTAGGTGTGTTTTCTGAAGTCCTCGAAGTCAAAGGGTGTGCCCCCATCCTTAGGTTGCCGAGGGAGGGTGGTCACAGACCGAGCCAGCCAGTCAGTGCAGGGGTACCAGGGCTCTACACTAGGGGCCCCCTTCCCAGTCTCACGACCATGCCCCTGATGGGGGCTTCCCTGGTAGCTCAGATGTTAATGAATTTGTCCGTAATGTAGGATACCAGGGTTCAATATGTTGGTTGGGAAGAACCCCTGGAGAAGGGAATGGCTACTCAATCCATTATTTATGCCGAGAGAATTCCATGGAGAGAGGAGCCTGGCGGACTGCAGTCCTCAGAGTTGCAGAGTCTAACACCATTGAGACACTAAAACTTTTACTTTCAGATTTCTAGTATTGTGACCAAACACAGTCCAGCCACGGAACAAAGCCTCCTCAGGCTCCAGGGATGGGTTAGTAGCCCAAGTCAAGGAGGCCACAGGGAATGAAATAGATATTTCTTGTATTTCTTTTTATTTTCTTTAATCTCATTTCGATGCTAAGCTAGATATAGTTGATTTGCAGTTTTGTACTTTTCATCAGTATACAGCTGCTTGAAACAGTTATGACATATACACACAGGATATCTTTCCTTTTTGGAATCTTTTTCCATACAGCTTATTGCAGAAGGTCAAGAAAAGTTTCCTGTGCTGAACATCAGAATCTTCTGCAGTATCTATCAGAGATACAGATTTTATGTGAATGGGGAAGGAAGGAGGAAATGAGATTATTCTTGTGGATTATCCATACATATATAGATCTTGGTGTATATGTTGGAGTAATGGATTTGTTTGT
This sequence comes from Madoqua kirkii, assembly GCA_006408675.1. Taxonomy (NCBI): domain Eukaryota; kingdom Metazoa; phylum Chordata; class Mammalia; order Artiodactyla; family Bovidae; genus Madoqua; species Madoqua kirkii. The sequence continues at coordinate 12,233 of SJYC01126908.1, forward strand.
ATATGTTAGTCCCAACCTTCTGCATATCATACTGGCCCTATACTTTTTTTTTTAACATATAATTCTTTGATTTCTCAGCTCCTTTTATCTCATTTTAATTTTTCCAGGAATGTTCTTAATCTTTTAGTTTCTTTCTTTGTCTAGCGCATTTCACTTAGCATGTGATCCTTCAAGGTCCAACCTTATAGAGAAGAGTGGAAAATACCATAATTTCAGTAATGCTTTTTATGGCTGAGTACTAGTCCACTGTATATATGTACCATATCTTGTTGAAGCTTTAGCTGTTGGTGGAAATTCTGTGGCTCCTGCCTTGCCTATTGGAAGCTGTGCTACGGTGAACAGTGGGGTGCATGTCTCTCTATGAATGGTGGTTTTATTGGGATTTAGAACTTTGCTTGTGTTGTACCTTGAAGCTTCCAGGCATATGCTCACTTTGTGAACAAATATGAGGCCTCTAGTTACAGGTTCAGCTCATTTATAACTACGAGGCCTATAGGTAGACTCTCAGCTCATATTCAGACTCTCAGCTCATGTATAAGTTTGAGGCCTCTAGGCACACCCTCAGATCATCTGTCCAATGAGGCCTCTAGGCAGAATTTCAGCTCGTGTATAACTATGAGGCTACGAGGCATATCCTCAGCTCGTGTATAAATACGAGGCCACAAAGAAGATGCTCAGATGGTGTATAACTAGGAGATCTCTAGCCAGATGCTCAGCTTGTATACAACTGTGAGGACTCAGGCTGGTGCTCAGCTCCTGTATAACCATGAGGCCTCTATGAAACACCTGGCTGGTGGATAACTATGAGCCCTAAGGAAGAGCCTCAGCTGGTGTGTAACTATGAGGACTCTAGGCAGACACTCGGCTCTTTGGGGTCTATCAGGCCTCTGTGCAGACACTCGCCTGTATCTGTCTAAAGGCCTCAAGACACATAATTATGTATAAATATGAGGCCTCTAGGCAGACGCTCAGCTGTTTTGGGTCTATGAGGCCTTTGTGCAGACACTCACTCATATCTGTCTAGAGGCTTCAAGACACATGTATAAATATGAGGCCTCAACGCAGACACTCAGCTCGGATGCAATTATGAGGCCTCTAGGCAGACGCTCAGCTATTGAGGATCTATGAGGCCTAGAGCCAACACTCAGCCACTGACGGGTCTAAGAGGCCTCTAGGGAGACGCTCAGCTTGTTTCTGTCTAGAGGCCTCAAGGGAGTCGCTCATCTCCCGTATAATTACGAGGCCTCTACACAGAAGCTCGTCTCGTGTTCCTGTGAGGCCTCTAGGCAGACTCTCAGATCCTGTGGGCCAATGAGGCTGCTAGGCAGGCGTTCAGCGTGTGCATAACCATCAGGCCTCTTGTAGATGCTCGGCTTGTGTGTATCTGTGAGGACTCAGGTCAGACACTCAGCTCCTGTGTTTCTGTGAGGGCTCTAGGCTGATGCTGAGTTCACGTCTGTCAGAGGCCTCAGACAGACTGTCACTCGTGACTAGAAAGAGGCCTCTAGGCAGACGTTCTCAATGCCTGTCTGCAGCTTCAAGGAAGAGGCTCAGCTCCTGTATAACCATGGGGCCTGGGGGCAGACTCTCAGCTGGTGTATAGCTTTGAGGCCTCTCGGGAGACGCTCATCTTCTGTGTCCCTATGAGGCCTCTAGGCAGGTGTCCACCTCGCGTCTGTCAGGAGGCCTCAAGGCAGATGCTTAGCTTCTTTTATAACTTGAGGCCTCTAGGCAGATGCTCAGCTCCTCTGGGACCATGAGGGCTCTAGACAGACGCTCAGCTCACGTGTAAACTACGAGCCTCTAAGCAGATGCTCAGCTCCTGTGTAACTGAGTCCTCTAGGCATATGCTCAGCTTGTGTCCTACTGCGAGGAGAAGCTGAGCTTGTTTATAGCTATACAGCTTCTAGTAAGAATCTTCTGTGAGCCTATGGGGCCTCTGGGCTTTCACTCAGCTGGTGTTCCAAGGAAGGCCGTAGGCAAACGCTCGCCTTGCGTAGCTATGAGGCCCTGTGCAGACATGCAGCTCCTGTGGTCTGAGCCTCTTGGTGACTCTCCAGTTGTGTATGTTATGAAGCCTCTCGTAGTCTCTCAGCTCCATTGCGTCCAGTGTCCTATAACACCTAGGTATACTCTCTATAATCTATCTGTATTCTGTAGTAATAAATCACATTAAAATACCTGAATGTGAATCGATATGTGTATATTTAAAATAAAATAAACACTTACACACTATAACCCATATCGCCTTGTCTGTCATGTTACTCCAATTATAACTAAAGACATATTTAATTTAAAAAAAAAAGGAGACACATGTTTTCAGCAATTGTTCTGGTATGTTCCACTCTGAATTATAACCCCAAATCAGTTCCCTTTGACACCATGGACTATACAGTCCATGGAATTCCCCAGGCCAGAACACTGGAGTGGATAGCCTTTCCCTTCTCCAGGGGATCTTCCCAACCCAGGGATTGAACCCAGGTCTCTGGCACTGCAGGTGGATTCTTTACCAGCTGAGCCACAAGGGAAGTCCAAGAATACTCGAGTGGGCACCCTATCCCTTCTCCAGCAGATCTTCCCAACCCAGGAGTTGAACTGGGGTCTCCTGCATTGCAGGTGGATTCTTTACCAACTGAACTATGAGGGAAGCCCTCAATTGTGACTAATGGCATATTTAATTAAAAATTAAAAAGTAAGACAGAAGCTTTCAGCAATTGCTCTGGTGTGCTCCACTCTGAATTATAACCCCAAATCAGGACCTTCCCTTAGGCTCCCAGAGCCTGTGTGGCCACAGTTAACACAAGGAACTTCTGCCATCCTGTGGCACTTCCCGCTGTTGCAACCTGACAATTATGGGTACTGAGCAGTTAATATTCACAAGATTTTTCATGCCCTAATGATCCCACCTTTAAAAATATATACAAGCGATAATGAATAAAAAATGTAAAATGGAGAAACTATCAGAGAAAATATCAGAAAGTAAATACAACTGCAATGTTGAAAAAAAAATAACACGTATAAAAGTTCACCATAATGCGATTCATTAGAGACACTAAAAAAAAAAAACAAAAAACAAGATCAAGACAGAGAAATCAGAAGCCCAGTATGTATAAATCTACACTGATGAAATGATACAGGGGGTATAATTAAAGTGGTCCCTTTAGGATGCTTGTGGGATGTAACTGGCAAATCCATCTATAAAGGCCAATGTGGAAGTGTGTAGTAACTGTAAAAACACAGGGCACTATGATCTGGCATTCTAACTCATACAGATAGGCACAGAGGAAAACAGATTTTGATAAATAAATGCACCCAAGAGTGCGCTGCCACAGGATGTACACTTACATCAGACACGAAAGGAAATACACGTGCAGAGATGCAGAGATGAGGAGCAAGGCAGACATCTACACGATGGAGTATGACTCTGCTGCGAACAGTGAGGAACACAGATCCAGAGATAACAGAGTAAAAGAAGTCAGTCAGAGAGAAAATAGAAATGTCATATTCTATTACTCACAAGGGGGACTGAGAAATTGTTCCCATGAAGCATACTTACTTTTGAAATAACCATACATCATAGGAAATGAATTTGTAATTACAAAAAGAAATGGTGGGTTTAAACTTATATTAGGAGATTGGGATTAATGTATACAATGAAGGATATAAAATATATAACATGGACCTTCATTACCAAGGGAGGAATATTAAACACTCTCAAATAATCTATATGTGAAAAAAATAGCAACAACGAATACATACTTGTGTGGTAAGATGTGAACAAAGTTTGGGAACTTTAGAGGAAAAATCAACATTGTAATCAAATTTACTCTAATAAAAAGAGATTAAAAGGTTGATAGGGCTATGGTTTTTTCCAGTGGTCATGTATGGATGTGAGAGTTGGACTGTGAAGAATTTGTAATTACAAAAAGAAATGGTGGGTTTAAACTTATATTAGGAGATTGGGATTAATGTATACAATGAAGGATATAAAATATACAACATGGACCTTCATCACCAAGGGAGGAATATTAAACACTCTCAAATAATCTATTTGTGAAAAAAATACCAACAATGAATACATACATGCATGGTAAGATATGAACAAAGTTTGGGATGTTTAGAGGAAAAAACAACATTGTAATCAAATTTACTCTAATAAAAAGATAGAGATTAACTCTTTAAAAAAAAGATGAAGTAATGAGACTCATACTAAAACGTTGATAAGGAATCTGGGGCCCTCAAGGAGAAAGGAGTCTGGGGCTCTCAAGGAGGAGCAAAGGACAAACTGTTTTTCTACATTGCTTATTAAAGCAATGCATATTAAAAAGCAGAGGCATTACTTTGCCAACAGAGGTCTATCGGGTCAAAGCTATGGTTTTTCTAGTAGTTATGTATGGATGTGAGAGCTGGACTACAAAGAAAGCTGAGCACCGAAGAACTGATGCTTTTGAACTGTGGGAAGGAGATACAAGCCTTTGGGTGTCTGTCCTGGTATACACCATTCTAATTTACAGTCCCAAACCAAACATTCACTCAGGCTCTCATAGCATCAGTAACGTCAGCTGGACATGTGGGGATCCCGCCACCACAGAGCAACCTACAAATAATTGCTTTGTTGTTCAGTCACTAAGTCGTGGCTGACTTTTGTGATCCCACGGACTATAGCACAGCAGGCTTTCCTCTCTGTTAGGGAACTTAAATTCTACCTACACTCAAAAAAAAAAAAAAGGAATATAATATAAAAATGTAACAGGGAAAACTATCACAAGAAAATATAACAGGGTAAATAAATGTACAATGTTTAAAATATAGCACACGAAAATGTACACAATAAGGCAAATCATGAGACACTGAAAATCTGAATGACAGTGATGTACCACCTTATTGAAGGCAAAAAAGCCACTATCTACATTCAAGAAATGCTGCCGTGGGGTTAAGATAACAGGGCCCCTTTCTCCTGCTGGTGGGATGTCATTGGTAACAGCCTTAGAAAAACCAACACGGAAGTGCACTTTTAAGGTAAAAATGAAAGTGGAGGGGGGTTCAGGGTTGGGAACTCACGTACAACGTGGCGGAGTCATGTCAGTGTATGGCAAAACCAATACAGTATTGTAAAGTAAAAATAAAATTTTAATTAAAAAAAAAAGTGCATTAAGACGCCACAGTCCCACTCCTATGAACGTGCACCGAGAAAGCCTGAATCCGAAAAACCCGGGCACCAAGGAGGGCGCCGCACTAGCACACACGATCAGAAAGACCGGAAATGACGGAAACTGCGCAGGCGCAGACGGATGGATTCAGGAGCAGCAGGCATCTCCACAGTGGAGTGTGACTCAGCATGAAAAAATGGAAATGTCATTTGCAGAAACACAGGCTAACTGAGTGATAATCTTAGTTAAGAGAAGTCATTCACTAGGAAAATAAAAATATCATATGATATCACTTGCAGGTAGGATTGAGAAATCGTTCGCAATAAGCGCACTTACAATCCAAATAACCACACATCTTAGGAAATCATAATCCCCCCCACCCCCAAAATGGTGGTGGAAGGGTTAAATTAGGAGATTGGGATCAATTTATACCAAAGAAACATGTAAAATACATAACCTACATGGACCTACATTACCAGGGGAGGTGTATTAAACACTGAAATAACCTGTATGTGGAACAACAAACATACATGAATAGACACATGCATGGGGATAAAAGAACAAAATTTGAAAACTTTAGAGGAAAAGCAACAATGTAAGTCAAATTTACTGTAATAAAAATACACATTACCTCTACCAAAAAAAAAAAAAGATGAAGTAATGACACACAAGCTGTCACATTCTAAATGGATTTTCCACCAGGAACCAGGACTGCGCCTTAGTCTCCGGTTACCATAGTAACAAGTGTAGGGCAAGAAGAATTTCTGCCGCCCGCCAGTGGTCCTTACCACAAAATCAACATTCTAACTATTGTTCATGGTTTCTTCATATTCACAAGGACTGCTGGGCATTAACTGATACTTGCACTTGAAACATTTTTAAGGGAAACCAACTGAAAATAATACAAACTGGGCAAGCAATCAAGAAGAAAATTTCCAAAGTAACTTCAACTCATACGCTGTTTAAAAAATAGTCTATGAAAAGATGCTGAACCCAGTGACTCATGACAGACATGCAAATCTAACTACAAGGAGGGATCACTCTCCATCAACCTGAAAGGCCATCATGAAAAATCTACAAAGAATCAATGGTGGAAAAGGCATGGAGAAAATGGTATCCTGTAAAGCAATGCTGGAGACCAGGCTCGATCGGATCGGTAATAGCTACCCACTCCAGTGTTCTTGCCTGGAGGATCCCACGGACAGAGGAGCCTGGCAGGCTACCACCCATGGGGTTGCAAAGAGTCAGACACAGCAGAGCAGCTAACACAAAGGTCCTTGTGGCATGTAAATGACAAAGATCACTGTAGAGAGAAGCATAGACCTGCCTGCAGGAGGTAAAATAGGCCCAGCAGAAAATCCGCAGAGCCACAACAAAGAATGCTTGAGGAGAAAGCAAAATGTTGAAAAAATTCATGCCGCCAAGAGATTTACAATATCCAGCAAATGGATATGCAGTTGGATTTTGGGAGAAGTGAATAGATAATGAGTATATGACATTGGCACACAGTGCACTGTGCTCAGCCAAGAAAGAATGAGTGAAATCTGAAGAACACAGACAAAACTAGGGGTAACTAGTGAAGAAGTCAGTCACAGAAAGACAAGTCTCATATCACTTACAGTTAGAATCTAAATATACACACCAATGAACTAACAATCAATTCAGAGACTTAAAAAGTAAATTTCCTCTTAGTAAAGGAGATAGACTAGTCAAGAATAAATTCAAAGCCTTAGATGCAACAAATATATTTATTCCATTTAAGGAGGAAAATCAATAAGGACCTAGGTACACCAAAAGATTTCTACTGACAATATTGCAAATAATATGGGTAAAGTCCAAATGTGAATAGATATATGTGTCTTTAAAACTGAAGAGCATGTTTTGGACACTTAGAACTACACAGCCTTTGACTGTGTGGATCACAACAAACTGTGGAAAATTCTTCAAGAGATGGGAGTACCAGACCACCTGACCTGCCTCCTGAGAAACCTGTATGCAGGTCAAGAAACAACAATTAGAACTGGACATGGAACAACAGACTGGTTCCAAATTGGGAAAGGAGTATGTCAAGGCGGTATATTGTCATCCTTCTTATTTAACTTATATGCAGTGTACATCATGCAAAATGCTGGGCTGGATGAAGCATAAGCTGGAATCAAGATTGCTGGAAGAAATATCAATAACCTCAGATACACAGATGACACCACTGCTGGGAGAAATATCAATAACCTCAGATACACAGATGACACCACCTTTATGGCAGAAAATGAAGAGGAACTAAAAAGCCTCTTCATGAAAGTGAAAGAGGAGAGTGAAAAAGTTGGCTTAAAACTCAACATTTAAAAAATGAAGATCATAGCATCCAGTCCTATCACTTCATGGCAAATAGATGGGGAAACAATGGAAACAGTGACAGATTTTATTTTGGAAGCTCCAAAATCACTGCAGATGGTGATTTCAGCCATGAAATTAAAAGACGCTTACTCCTTGGAAGGAAAGTTATGACTAACCTAGACAGCATATTCAAAAGCAGAGACATCACTTTGCCAACAAAGGTCTGCATAGTCAAAGCTATGGTTTTTCCAGTAGTCATGTATGGATGTGAGAGCTGGACTATAAAGAAAGCTAAGCACCGAAGAATTGATGCTTCTGAACTGTGGTGTTGGAGAAGACTCTTGAAAAACCCTTGGACAGCAAAGAAATCCAACCAGTCCATCTTAAAGGAAATCAGTCCTGAATATTCATTGGAAGGACTGATGCTGAAGCTGAAACTCCAGTACTTTGGCCACCAGATGTGAAGAACTGATTCATTGGAAAAGACCCTGATGCTGGTAAAGATTGAAGGTGGGAGGAGAGGGGGATGACAGAAGATGAGATGGTTGGATGACATCACTGACTCAATGGATATGAGTCTGAGTAAACTCCAGGAGCTGGTGATGGACAGGGAATCCTGCTGTGCTGCAGTCCATGGGGTCACAATGAGTCGGATACGACTGAGCGACTGACTGAGCTGACTGAACGCCCTCCACCTATCTTGCCCCCTCACCTCCCTGTCCCTAGTGGCAGCCACTAATTCTCTGTATCTGTGCGTCTTTTGTTTCATTGGTAAGTGCCTGGGTGTCATATTTTATCTATAGGTGATTACATATGGTGTTTCTCATCTTTCTGACTCACATCACTTATTCAGATAATCTCTAGGATTATATTGCTGAAAGTGCCATTGTTTTAATCTATTTTATAGCTGAGTAGTATTCAGCATTTAGTTCACATATGAAAGCCTAGGCATACAGTTCACATATGCATACATAGGTATAGATCCCATATATTACATACAGGTATCTATTTCACATAGGAAAATATAGGTATATGTATTTGCAGAGTGGACTCCTTTGCTACTGTCCTTCAACCAAAAGAATAAACGTTCTATTGTAACTTATAATGATACTTATTCTTACAGCTTGGGCTTGGTAAAATGTGTGCTTCACCAGGACTTAAAGGGCAGTAGTTCTCAAATTTCAGTGTTTCAGAATCACCTGGAGAGCTTATTAACTCCAATTGTCAAGCTGCAGTTCCAGAGCTCCTGAATTAGTAGATTTGCAAATATCAGTCCATAGACCATGATGAAGATCCTTGTGCCTTTTGAATAATGCTTTTAGAGACTTAAGATGACTCTTCTAATTTAGGAACATTGTCTTGCATCTTTATACAAAAGTCTTAATTTGAAACTAGAATATTGCTAAGTGCCTACTATTTATAAGGCACTGTGAACTGAAATCAATGTGTAGATATCAAAAATAATGAAAAATAAAATGTTCTGTCAGAGAACACTGACAGAAGCAACTTAAGTTAAAAAAGAAAACATATTTGTCCTGTAGCTAGATTGATTGGCTTGACTCGACTGATACATTCTTTGTAAAGCAAATTAAAAGAGTAAAACTACTTTAACGTGACTTTTAAAAATTTCATTAAAATTAGCTTCTTGGTGGAACTTTTAAAAATTTCCCACTCTTAGTTTGCTATTTTGCAT
>SJYC01126910.1:0-69958 GCA_006408675.1 Madoqua kirkii
GGGGGGTGGGGTTGGGGAGAAAAAGCATGCGGCAGGAAGAAGTGCTGCCGCCTTGTGGCCATTTTCTGTAATAACACCATGAAGAGCCGTGCTGTTGGGTGTTCAACATTCACAAGGATCCAGGGAGTAAGTAAAAAACAGCTGCCCTCGAAATATATCCTAGGGGTTGTCATCGAAAAAGAATCCAAAAGAAGACAGGTGTTAAGCCAATTTCAAGATGTAAGTTTAGTTCACAGTCTTTTAAAAAAATCACATGAAAAAATGTCAATGTCACTAAACATTAGAGAAACTCAAATCCAAGCTGCAGCGAAATACCACATCATACGGGTCAGGGTGGCCAGGGCCGCACACTCTACAATCAGTGCCAGAGAGGGCGCGGAGAGAAGGAACCCTCCCGCGGCGTTCTTCACAGTCACTTAGTACGTCCAGCAGGAAGAACAGTATGGATGTTCACTTGAAAAATAACACAGCAATCCAATATCTGGAAATAAATCCAGAGAAGATCTAAAATTTAAAAGCATGGGTAACCGTCGATCTCGGTTCTACTAGCCAAGATAAGAAAGCAGGCTAATCAGGGAAGGACAGATGAATGGATACAGAAGATCGGGTGCACACACAAGGCAACATCCCTCAGCCATAAAGAGGATGACATCACGCCAGTCCAGCAGCAAGGAAGTAGAGAGGATCATAACAAGCGAAGTCAGCGGAAGCAGGGCCACTATCGCATGGTATCACTTAGAGGTGGCGTCTGAAATAGATACAAATGAACTTCTTCACCAAATAGAAAGGGCCTCAGGACATAGCCAAGCACCTTATGGTTAAGGAAAGGTGGTGGGGTGAGAAATGAGCAGGTGTAAATGAACATACATACACCACTCTTTATAAAATAGTGAGGACCCTTCATCAACACCGCATAATAAGCTATATGGGAAAGAAACCCAGAAAAGGACATGCCCACATTTATGCAAAGGGAGTCATGTTGCTGTACAACTAAAACAAAGATTCCTCCCCAAAAAGCCACATCCTACAACATTGCAAGTCACCTATACACCAATATGAAGTACAAATCATAAAAAGAGGATGCCAACTCTGTTCCCCTCGGGCCTCGGTGCCCTGGGCTGCTGGCACATCCCTGAAGCCTGGGCAGGCTTGGTTCCCGAGGATGGGGCTGACGAGTTGGGGAGGATGTGCCAGCCAATGAGCCCTGCCCCGTGGACCTGGCATTTCTGCTCCCCTCTGCAGGGGCCCACAACCTCCAGATCCAGGGGGTCCTCCTGCAGTGAAACTATGTCTACTGCGCCCAAAGGATGTGGAGCCTCCGGGCTTGAAGAGCTTTGAAAAGCCTCAAGGGCTCCATGTCTCCTGGTGTTGGGGTTCCCACCTCCAGCCTCTTCCTTGGGGTCGCCCCCCTATGGATGAAAGTACCCTCCACAGAGTGTTGTTGCAGGGACTGGTATTTGTCCAGGGGATGGGGAAGGGATAAGGAATGGGACACAGGCCTTGGGTGATTCTGCTGGCACTTTCCCCTCCGACAGTCCAGGAACAGGCCTTTCCCTGAGGCTCTGGTGCCCCCAGTAAGCAAAGTCGGGCACAAAGACATGCTACCCTGTGCCCATTTCCCAGGGCAACAACTTCGAAGCCATTGCTGGTGGGCGCTCACAAGGCCTGCAGGGCTGTAAGTAAAAAAGATCTGCCCTCAAGAAATGTCTTAGGGGAGGTCATTGGAAGGATATTCAAAATAGGGCAGGATTTCAAGAAGCCATTTTCAACAAGTAAGTTTAACTCACACAGTTTCAAAAATCACATGAAAAGATGTCAGCATTGCTAAATATGAGAGAAACGCAAATCAAAGCTTCAACGCGTTCTCACCTCACACCAGTCAGAATGGCCACAGGCAGATACTCTACAAACAATAAACGCTGCAGAGGGTGTCAGTGTCCAGAAATCTGTGGATCAAATCATGGCTTCACGCCTATTGCGAAAGGCATTAAAGAGAAGAGAGTCCTCCTACACTGATGCTGGGAATGGAAAATGGGAGCAGCCACTGTGGAGGACACTGGGCAGAAGAAAATGAGAATAAAATTAGAATATTCCTGATGCCGAATACAAAAATAAAATACAGACAGATTAAGGGCCCTAATAAATGCACAGATACAAGGAAACTCTCAAGGAAAAAAGCAGAATACACATTAACATAAAATACAGGAAGTTCTTTTTTGATCCATTTCTTAGAATCAGGATAAATAAAACAAAAATAAACAAATGAGACTTAATAAATGTTTAAAGTATTTGCACAACAAAGGACATGTGCAGTGAAAGAAAAAGACAATCCTCAAAATGGAAAAAATTCTTGCAGATGAAGATACCCAGAGGGAATTTGTCTCCACCACATACAAACAACTCCCACAGAACAATATCAAAAAACAAACAATCCAGTAAAAAATCAGCCAAGGAGCTATATGCACTTTCTCCAAAGAAGGCATGGAGATGACCGTAATGCACATGTAACGGTGCTTAGCATCACTAATTCTTAGAGAAAGAGAAATCAGTTGTCCAAAGAGGTATCATCTCACATCGATCAGAATGACCATCTCAAAAAATCCACAGCAATAAACTCTGCAGAAGGTGTTAAGAGAAGAAAACCCTCCCACTATGGGCAGGAATGTAAATGGATACATCCACTAGGGAGAACATTATGGAGATTTTTTAAAAAACTGAGCATTAAAGTACCAAGTGACTCAGCAATCCCATACCTGTCTAGGCATAGATCGAAAAAAACCCCAAAAGTTTAAAAGATATTTTCACCCCAACAATACATGATAGCACTAGGTTCAATAGCCAAGACAAGGAAGCAACTTAAGTGTACAAGGACAGAGGAAAGATCACAGATACAGGAAACTCTCAAGGAAAAAAGCAGAATACACATTAACATAAAATACAGGAAGTTCTTTTTTGATCCATTTCTTAGAATCAGGATAAATAAAACAAAAATAAACAAATGAGACTTAATAAATGTTTAAAGTATTTGCACAACAAAGGACATGTGCAGTGAAAGAAAAAGACAATCCTCAAAATGGAAAAAATTCTTGCAGATGAAGATACCCAGAGGGAATTTGTCTCCACCACATACAAACAACTCCCACAGAACAATATCAAAAAACAAACAATCCAGTAAAAAATCAGCCAAGGAGCTATATGCACTTTCTCCAAAGAAGGCATGGAGATGACCGTAATGCACATGTAACGGTGCTTAGCATCACTAATTCTTAGAGAAAGAGAAATCAGTTGTCCAAAGAGGTATCATCTCACATCGATCAGAATGACCATCTCAAAAAATCCACAGCAATAAACTCTGCAGAAGGTGTTAAGAGAAGAAAACCCTCCCACTATGGGCAGGAATGTAAATGGATACATCCACTAGGGAGAACATTATGGAGATTTTTTAAAAAACTGAGCATTAAAGTACCAAGTGACTCAGCAATCCCATACCTGTCTAGGCATAGATCGAAAAAAACCCCAAAAGTTTAAAAGATATTTTCACCCCAACAATACATGATAGCACTAGGTTCAATAGCCAAGACAAGGAAGCAACTTAAGTGTACAAGGACAGAGGAAAGAATACAGAAGATGGAGTTATACACAATACAATGTTACTTGGAAATAAGCAAGAATAAAATAATGACATATCCAGTTCCTGGGAAGAAACTAGAGGTGATCATACTAAGTGAAGTAAGTGAGAAAGGGAAAGCATCATAGGATATCATTTCTAGTGGAATCTAAAAATGGATACAAAGAACATCACTACAAAAGAAATGGTCTCACAGACTTGGAGAAGAATCTCATGGTTACCAAAAAAGAAAGTTGAGAGGGGCCAAGGGGCAATCAGCTGTGTCACATTTATATACATATCTTAAACAGGTGCTGAAGGGCTTCTAATAGTAACAAGTCCAGCAGGGCTGTAAATGACACCTACCCTCAAGAAATGTCCTGGGGCAAATCATCAGAAAAGAATTCCAAATTCCAAAAGGGGCCAAGTTTCAAGAAGCCAGATTCAAGAGATAAACTGTGTTCATAAAGTGTAAAATAATAAAAGCACATGGAAAGATACTCCACATCGATAATGATCAAATCAATGCCAATCAAACTACAATGAGGTATCACCTCCACTAGTCACAATGGGCATCATCATGGAAAAAGATCTACAGAAACTAAATATTGCAGAGGAGGTACAGGAAAGGGAGTCCTTGCACAATCTTGGTGGGAAAGTAAATGGTAAACATCATAAGATATCACACACAAGTGGAATCATCAGTTCACACCAATGAACTAATTTACAAGCCAGAAAAAGACTCTCACACTGAGAAAACCAAATTATGGTTATGAAAAGAAAAGTTAAAAGGGAGAGATAAATTAAGAGTTTTGAATTAAAACATACACACTAATATCAAATTGATAATCAACTAGGACCTACATAATATAACAGGGAACTCTCCTGAACAAGCTGTAATAACCTATATGAGAGGAAAACCAGAGAAAGAATAGATATACCCCCAGGTAAAATCGAATCAAGTTCCTATACACCTGAAACTAACTAAACAATGGAAATTAACTCTGTTCCAATAAATAATAAAAATTAAATTACCTTAGCTTGGTGTAGGGGAAACCAGAGAGCGGTGACCCCAGTGATTAGATGTGTGATGTGTTACGATGGTAAATGACACCCCAAGATGTCCTCACTCAGCAGAACACAGAGCAGGAACCCACTGAAAACTGCCTGACCTCAAATGAATGCGACAAGATGAAGACAAGAAAAGGGACCACAGGTTCATCAGGGCAACACCCTCAGTTCAGAGGATGGGAATCTCAGAGGGCGAGATACACTGCAGGTAAAGAGCAGACAGGGGGTCTCCAGGTACAGGATCCTGACCCATGTGGGTGGGGTGAGCCCACACAATCCCCAGGGCTGAACTGGGGACACATGTCCTCAGTCTCTAAGGCGACACCTCCTCCTGAGTTCCTGCACTTGGGGTCCCATGACCCTTGGTTAGAACACCAGGTCTCTGCTGACTGGACCCCTAAGGCAGAAACAAGGGGGTTCCTGTAACCTCCTGGGATGGTAGAAAGAAGGGTAGGGTTGGATCCTCTTCCCACATTGTCCCAGAGAAGCCCTCCCCTTTCCCTTTGGTTCTGTGATATTAACTGTTTCTACAGCTGTCATAAAGGATTTGATTTAGGTCATACTTGAATGGTCTAGTGGTTTTCCCTACTTTCTTCAATTTAAGTCTGAATTTGGTAATAAGGAGTTCATGATCTGAGCCACAGTCAACTCCTGGTCTTGTTTTTGTTGACTGTATAGAGCTTCTCCATCTTTGGCTGCAAAGAATATAATCAATCTGATTTCAGTGTTGGTCATCTGGTGTAAAGTCTTCTCTTGTGTTGTTGGAAGAGGGTGTTTGCTATGACCAGTGCATTTTCTTGGCAAGACTCTATTAGTCTTTGCCCTGCTTCATTCCGCATTCCAAGGCCAAATTTGCCTGTTGCTCCAGGTGTTTCTTGACTTCCTACTTTTGCATTCCAGTCCCCTATAATGAAAAGGACATGTTTTTTGGGTGTTAGTTCTAAAAGGTCTTGTAGGTCTTCATAAAACCATTCAACTTCAGCTTTTCAGTGTTACTGGTTAGGGCATAGACCGATTACTGTGATATTGAGTGGAAGTGAGAAATAGATTTAAGGGCCTAGATCTGAAAGAGAGAGTGCCTGATGAACTATGGAATGAGGTTCGTGACACTGTACAGGAGACAGGGATCAAGACCATCCCCATGGAAAGAAATGGAAAAAAGCAATTTGGCTGTCTGAGGAGACCTTACAAATAGCTGTGAAAAGAAGAGAAGCAAAAAGAAAAGGAGAAAAGGAAAGATATAAGCACCTGAATGCAGAGTTTCAGAGGATAGCAAAAGAGATAAGAAAGCCTCCTTCAGTGATCAATGTAAAGAAATAGAGGAAAACAATAGAATGGGAAAGACTAGAGAGCTCTTCAAGAAAATTAGAGATACCAAGGGAATAGTTCATGCAAAGATGGGCTCAATAAAGGATAGAAATGGTATGGATCTAACAGAAGCAGAAGATATTAAGAAGAGGTGGCAAGAATACACAGAAGAACTGTACAAAAAAAAATCTTCATGACCCAGATAATCATAATGATGTGATCACTCATCTAGAGCCAGACATCCTATAATGTAAAGTCAAGCGGGCCTTAGAAAGCATCACTATGAACAAAGCTAGTGGAGGTGATGGAATTCCAGTTGAGCTGTTTCAAATCCTGAAAGATGATGCTGTGAAAGTGCTGCACTCAATATGCCAGCAAATTTGGAAAACTCAGCAGTGGCCACAGGACTGGAAAAGGTCAGTGTTCATTCCAATCCCAAAGAAAAGCAATGCCAAAGAATGCTCAAACTACCACACAATTGCACTCATCTCACATGCTAGTAAAGTAATGCTCAAAATTCTCCAAGCCAGGCTTCAGCAATACGTGAACCGTGAACTCCCTGATGTTCAAGCTGGTTTTAGAAAAGGCAAAGGAACCAGAGATCAAATTGCCAACATCCACTGGATCATGGAAAAAGCAAGAGAGTTCCAGAAAAGCATCTATTTCTGCTTTATTGACTATGCCAAAGCCTTTGACTGTGTGGATCACAATAAACTGTGGAAAATTCTGAAAGAGATGGAAATACCAGACCACCTGACCTGCCTCTTGAGAAATCTGTATGCAGGTCAGGAAGGAACAGTTAGAACTGCACATGGAACAACAGACTGGTTCCAAATAGGAAAAGGAGTACGTCAAGGCTGCATATTGTCATCCTGCTATGATGGACATGAGTCTGAGTGAGCTCCAGGAGCTGGTGATGGACAGGGAGGCCTGGTGTGCTGTGATTCATGAGGTCACAAAAAGTCGGACATGACTGAGCGACTGAACTGAACTGAACTGAATAGCTGTCATAATAATGTTGAAAGCACTACCTTGTTTCTGGCAGGCTCAGTCCGTTCTTGTCCTGCTGAGGAACTGAAAAAACACACCAGACGCAGGGCTGGAAGACGAGGGGCAGGTCTGGTCTCTGCTGAGTAGGACAGTCGACCTGAAGGAGGTCATGGCAGCAACCTCACTTGATCACGTTGGCTTTTTGCCCGATCCATGTGCCCTGCAATCAATCCACTGAGCGAACCTGCCCCCTTTCTCCCCATGCTTATGCTGGAATAATTATCAGGTAGCCCACCTGAGGAGTCCCCAGGAGCCCCAGGGAGGGTGAACCTCACAGGGGTAAAGAGGCAAACAGGTTCAGGCCTGTGTAAAGTGAATACACTAAAGTATTCATTCCTAAACACAAGTGAAGCTCTCACGTGTTCTTCCCTCTTTCTTTGCCAGGGTCCAGCCCTGGCGGATCCAGGGTAATTCGAAGTGGGGATGGAGTCGGCAATTGATTTAGAGGGAGATAATTAAAGAATGTTGTAGATAAGAAAATAGAGGAGAGAAAGAGGTTGATATTCCTTTGTTTACATAGAAAGCCAAAAAAACCCCAAGACAAGGAGTTTGCCCTGTTCACAGAGGCCACAGGTGCCCTCCCAGTCTCCTGAGGGAATGACAATGCAGAACGTCTTCCTATTCAGGTCTTAGAAACCCGGGCAGATAAGTGAACCCAGGGAGCCTCTATGCTCCAAAGGATTAGCCTAAAAAATAGAGTAAGAGACAGAAAGAACAAAAGACACAGGGTAACCAACCTTCTTCAAGCGAGGCCCATTACTTTATTTTTAAAAGGGACTTTTACACCTTATTTGTACATAGAGGAGAATGAAAGATACAAGGTCATAAGGAGTCAGCCCAAACATTCCAGCAGTTTTGCCCTTATCGAAACCAGGATTTTTTCTGTATACCTTTTTCATAAATGATGTTGTGTACATTATCTTCTGGCCTTGGAGGCCTGTGGACATTTTATAACCTCCTTTTGATAAAGGTTGCTCAACCAGAAAACTTATTTTCAAAGAGTTTTTTCTTTATATTTCTAATCTATGTCAGCCTCAGAAAGTATCAAACAAAGTTACATTTCTCACAGAGCAAAGGTGCAGTAAGTTACAACAAAGAAAGAACCAATTAGCTCAAAAGTCTGATGTGGTTAATTTCAAGGCTACTATTTTGTTTTCTTACCTTCCAACTATGTTAACTAACACACTCCCAGGTGCACAGCGGATGAGAGATATGGGAACTTAGCAACAAGCATTGGCCCAATAATGAAACCCTACACCCGCACTACTCTAATAACTTTTAACTCTTTGAAAGGCTCTATGTTTTAGGCTTCCCATACCTCTCACAGTTGGGAGGCTGTGAACAATCATATGCGTAGCTGCAAGAGTCTGGATAAACCTGCCAAGCAAGCTATAATGCTAGCAAGAGGGGGTTTGATTTGAAATATTCCTCTCATGCCCAGGAGACTTATTGGCTAGAGCCCTAAGTTGATTTTCTCCAGAGAAAGGTGGTCAGGGATAGCCCCTGTTAATGTCAGAAATGTAAGCAAAAAGCATAATGCAATAAGGCAGGCAGACTCTGGTTTGGGGGGTAGATGCTTGAGAAAGTCCAGGGGGACCCCTGAGGCCTGATCCCGCCTTTGCATATGTCAGGCCTCCTTCCTCATGACCTTTGCCATGGGCGGGATTCCTCACACTGACTCCCAGCATTTGTTAGGTTTGTGTATGGGGTCTTCCCACACACGATCCTGGCCTTGCAGAGGGGATGAGACTCACACAGTCCCCCGACCCCTCCACCTGAGGTCACATGTCCGCTTGGTAGGACACCATGGCTATGGTCAGCGGGCCCCCAGTGTGTAAGCCAGCCAGGTCCCTGGGCCTCCTGGGACCCTAGAAAGAAGAGATGGGTCCTCTCCTCTTCCCACAGTGGTCCCTGAGAAGTCAGGCCCTTCCTGTCTTCACTTTGGTTCTGTGTGATTTTTTGCTGGTTTGAAAGCTCGTGCTTGAGTTGAAAACATTACCTTGGTTCTGGCAGGCTCTGTCTTTCCTGTCCCACTGAGATGATGAAAAAACAGGAGAGCTGGGCGGAAGGCCAGGGGGCAGCCCTGCTCTCTTCTGCGAGTCGACTGGAAGGAGATCACAGCAGCAACCTCACCTACTGCCCGTTGACTTCTTGCTCGATCCCTGGAATCAGTTCATCAAATGAACCTGCCTCCCTACTCAACCTGAATGTGCTGGAAAATTGGAATGATTGCCAGGTAACAGACCTGAGGAGCCTCCATGCCCCAGGGAGGGGGAACCTGGCAGGGGGAGACACTCAGAGCCCACCACAGCCGTGACCCTGGGAGGGCCATGGAGCCCCCTCAGAGAAGAGCACGCTGCCCAGAGCAGCCACCTCAGCTCCAGACTCCAGACATCTGAGCGCGGACATTCAGACGCAAGCATGGAGTTTTCCAGGACAGAGGCAGGCCAGGTCCCACCCAGGTCTCCAGTCCTAGCACACAAACAGGGTCAGGTCTAAATGTTCTCATTGAAAGTACATGGTCACGTGTAAACATCATCAGTGTAGACAGGACTTGGAGAGGTCTAAATCTACCATGTAGACAGGCCTTGGTCAGGTTTAAACTAGCTTAAAGCTGCTCTCCCAGGACGCACAGGTCACACACATGCAGCATCTCTCATCTTTGGACAGGGAGCTCCCCCTTGCGTGGGAACTAGGATGTACATTTATTGAAGAGGAAATAATCTGTGAGCTCACCCTCCATCCACATCAGGGCAGGGTGAAACTGACAGAATCTGTGTCACTGAACATTCCGACAGGCAAAACAAAGTGTTACCGATTGCTTTGGCCACGTGATGGTCAGTGTCTCACTGTATCTCACTGTTCATTGAATCCAAGGTAGGCAAGGTGAGAGCAGGGAAGCTGCAAGAAAACTTGGGGAGCTGTAGGAACTGCAGACTCGTTTAATCTCTCCTGACTGGCGCAGCGGCTGTAACAGCAGACTCGCTGTACTCTCTGGTCTCGTGGTGATCCAGCGGACGCAGCCGTAGCACATCCGCAAGGGCTCTTCTGGCGGATCTTACTGATGTTTACAGAGCAAAAGTGGTCTCCGGCTGAGTCGGCGCCTCGTGAAGTTAGTGCGCTGTACTGTAAGTGCGCTCAGCTGATTCGTAACCGTGTATTTACAAAACATGGGGCCGGAGAGAGAGGTTGTGGGGCGAGAGAGCCTGACATCGCCATCTTGGCTAATTTGCTTTTTCCCTACCTTCGGGATCCATGGGAGAGGCAGGAAATTTTTATAGTGCAGCCCAGTGAGATGTAGACACACACGATGTGGCATGATTCCAGCATCCCAGGCTTCCAGCAGGAGTGGCCATAAGTGGTCTCCGGCTGAGTCGGCGCCTCGTGAAGTTAGTGCGCTGTACTGTAAGTGCGCTCAGCTGATTCGTAACCGTGTATTTACAAAACATGGGGCCGGAGAGAGAGGTTGTGGGGCGAGAGAGCCTGACATCGCCATCTTGGCTAATTTGCTTTTTCCCTACCTTCGGGATCCATGGGAGAGGCAGGAAATTTTTATAGTGCAGCCCAGTGAGATGTAGACACACACGATGTGGCATGATTCCAGCATCCCAGGCTTCCAGCAGGAGGTGGCCACTCTGGAAACCTTTTGGAAAAGTATATTCTTTATCAGAATAAAAATGTGTTGTTGAAACTTCAACCATACTAGTTATTATTTGCAATCTAACATATTCTTAAAAACTTGGCACCCTGATTTTTGCAGTCACATTAGTTCCTTTGGTTCAGATTTTCTAGGTAGAAGCAATCCATCATTTCAAACTAGTTTCTTCTAATTCTGTTATTTGTTACATCGAATGAAAGGTCACACTTGAAAGAAAATAAAAGCAAATTACTGCAAACATTGAGTGACTCAGAGCACATGAGCTGCAGGCACTTTTTCTTCCAACAGTTTCATTTTTCCTCATGAAGAAAACAGAAAAAATGCCACCCTCCTCCAGACTTTTTGCTTCTCTGATCAAACTGAGCTAAATGAAGTTGACATTCATATCAACAAGTAACAGTCTTTGAGGTTTGATATGTCATACCAGGAAAACAGGGTCTGGAGAAAAGGGAATGCTCCAATACCACTGGAGGGAAACTACATCCTAAAATTAAGGCTAAAATTCAAATTGGGGTTAATTATGACAGTGTGTGGGTACATGGAGTATGAACCAAGGGTCTACATATAGCAGGCAATATGTGAAGGCAAATTTGATATCTCACATGGGAAAGTAAAGGTTTCTTGTCAGATCTGCAGCCGGTATGCACAGATTCTTCAGAATACTGCATGTACTTTTTAGAATTATAGCTTTGTTTTAATGCATGGCTAGGAGTGGGATTGCTGGATCATATGGTAACTCTATTTTAGTGTTTTGAGGAACCACCGTGCTGTTCTCTACAATGTCTTCACCAGTTTAAATTCCCACCAACAATGTCCGTCCAAGGGTTCCCTTTCCTCCACACCCTCTGAAACACTTGTTATTAGGAGATTTCTTTATGATGGCCATTCTACCGGTGTGAGGTGGTATGTCTTTGTAGTTTTGATGTGCATTTCTCAAATAATTAACAATAAGGAGCATTATAGGATGATTCTTTACATTTCAGATTTGTAAAGTCCACTAAGTGTAACATATCAACTTGACAATTTTTTCACAGATAAGGATTTATTAAATATTTGGTTATTTCCTTTCTGTTAATTAACTATAGGGACATACGTTATCATGTTACTCAAGGTGATGAGCTTTGTTATGCATCTTTGAGCAGTTTTAAAGCCATGCATTGCTCCCTTCAAAGGGAGGCTTGTGCTGGAACCAAGGCCCGCCTCCCAATGAAAGCTGTTCCTTGAGCAAATTCAGTCACTGCCCAGGGGGCACATGGTGAGACCACCATGTCACCCGACACTTCCCACATCTCAGGCCTCAGTTTGACTATTCCATCTGAGGTGGAACAGTTTGCCCTGGTGATCAGCTTGACCTCTTCTGTATGTCTAGGTCAGTAGTTAATAATTTAGGATTAAAGTTAGGATTCTATAGGATTACCAGCCCTCTAATAGCAAAATATATGTTTTACAGTTACACCAGGACATGGGGGTTACGCCATGAGCCTAAGGGAGTTTCTACGGATTTTTCTGTTCTGACATCAAGGCCCTTTCCTCAGTTTTATGACAGCACAATTGCCGGAGACTGGATGAGCTACATCGTTGGCAGGGATCAGGGCAGAATGAAAATGCAGGAATCCTTGTGTAAGAATTACTAAGAATGTGGATACTGACAGCACAGCATTAAACCAAGCACGGAGCCCTTGTAAGTGCAGGAGCCCCCTACTGTGCAGGGTGTGTGTCCATGAAGACAGGCCCAGACAAAGGCTTCTGTTTCCATAGAGCCAATTTTGTGTAGTGGTGTGTTAAATGGATTTATAACTCCAAATATTTGTATCAGGGATATGTGGACACCTTTTTCTGTTGAAAACTGGGGCATTTTTAATTGAAGAGTAGTGTTTTATATTGTATTAGTTCCAGGTGTATAGCAAAGGGATTCAGTTATATATTACATATATATACTATATAATATACATTATATTATAAGCATATATAATACATATATATATATAAACACACCCACAAACATTCTCTCAGATTATTAGGTTTCAATTGTTTTTGTTATTCAGTCTGACTCTTTGTGACCCTATGGACTGCAGCATACCAGGCTTCCCTGTCCCTCACCATCTCCTGAAGTTTGCCCAAGGTCATGTCCCTTGCATTGGTGATGCCATCCAGCCATCTTATCCTCTGATGTCCTCTTCCTTCTACCCTCAATCTTTCCCAGCATCAGGGACTTTTCCAATGAGTTGGCTCTTCTCATCAGATGACCAAAATACCGAAGCTTCAACTTTAGCATCAATCCTTCCAGTGAATATTCAGGGTCGCTCTCCCTTAAGATTGATTGGTTTGATCTCCTTGCTGTCCAAGGGACTTTCAGGAGTCTTCTCCAGCACCACAGTTCAAAGGCATCAATTCTTTGGCATTCTGCCTTCTTTACAGTTCAGCTCTCAAAACCATATGTGACCACTGGGAAGACCATGACCTTGACTATACTGACCTTTGTCAGCAGTGCAGTGTCTCTGCCTTTCAACACACTGCCTAGGTTTGTCATAGCTTTCCTGCCAAGAAGCAAACACCTTTTGATTTCATGACTGCAATCACCATCCACGGTGATTTTAGAGCCCAAGAGGAGGAAATCTGTCACTACTTCCACATTTTCCCCTTCTATTTGCCATGAGCAACAGGACTGGGTGGCAAGATCTTAGTTTTTTTAATATTTAGATTTAAGCCAGATCTCTCTCTCTCCTCCATCACCCTCAAGAGGCTCTTTAGTTCCTCTTTGCTTTCTGCCAGTAGAGTGGTAGTATCCACATATCTGAGGTTGTTGATGTTTCTCCTGCTATTTGATCCCAGCTTGTAACTCATCCAGCCAAGCATTTCTCGTGATGTGCTCAGCGTACATAGATTAAACAGACAGGGTGACAGCAGACAACCCTGTCGTTCCCCTTTCTCAATTTTAAACCAATCAGTTGTTCCATACAGGGTTCTAACTGTTGCTTCTTGCCCCACGTACGGGTTTCCTAGGAGATAGGTAAGATGGTCTGGTATTCCCTTCTCTTTAAGAGTTTTCCACAGTTTGTCATGATCCACACAGTTAAAGACTTTGGTGTAGTTCAAGAAACAGGTGTAGATGTTTTTCTAGAATTTCTTAGCTTTCTCTATGATCCAGTGGATGTTGGCAATTTGGTCTCTGGTTCCTCTTCCTTTTCTAAATCCAGCTTGGACATCTGGAGGTTCTTGATTCAGAAAATGCTGAAGGTTAACATGCAATATTTTAAGCATGACCTTACTAGCATGGGAGATGAGTGCAGTTGTCCAGTGGTTAGAGCATTCTTTAGTACTACCCTTCTTGGGAATTGGGATGAAGATTGACCTTTTCCAGTCCTATGGCCACTGCTGGGTCTCCAAATTTGCTGACATATTGAATGCAACACCTTGATGGCATCCTCCTTTAGGATTTTGAATAGTTCTACTGGAACTCCATCACATCCACTAGCTTTATTAACAGCAGTGCTTCCTAAGGCCCACTTGACTTCTCTCTCCAGCATGTCTGGCTCTGGGTGGCTCACCACATCATTGTAGTAATCCAGTTCATTAAGATGTCCTTTATACAGTTCTTTATGTATTCTTTCCATCTCTTCTTGATCTCTTCAGTATCTACTATGTCTTTACCATTTCTGTCCTTTATTGTGCCCATCTTTGGGCAAAATGTTCCGTTGATATCTCCAATTTTCCTGAAGAGACCTCTAATCTTTCCCCTTCTGTTATTTTTTTCTAGCTTTATTCACTGTTCTTTGAAGAAGGTCTTCTTGTCTCTCCACGCTGTTCTTTGGAAATCTGTGTTTAGTTGGATATACCTCTCCCTTGCTTTTGGCTTCTCTTCTTTCTCCAGCTATTTGTAAGGCCTCCTCAGATAACCACTTTGCCTTCTTGCTTTTCTTTTTCTTTGGGATAGTTTTGTCACTGCCTCCTGTACAGTATTATGGACCTCTGTCCATAGTTCTTCAGGCACACTGTTTACTAGATCTAATCCCTTGAATCCATTCATCACTTCCACTGCATAGTCATAGGGAATTTGATTAAGTTGTACCTGGATGGCCTAGTGGCCTTCCCCACTTTCTTTAGTTTAAGCCTGAATTTTGCTATGAGAAGCTTAGGATCTTAGCCACAGCTCCAGGTCTTGTTTTGTATCACTTCTCCATCTTTAGCTACAAAGAATGCAATCAATTTCATTTCAATATTGATCACATGGTGATGCCCACATGTAAAGTCATCTCTTGTGTTGCTGAAAAAGGTATTTGCTATGACCAGTGCATTCTCTTGGCAGAATTCAGTTAGCCTTTGCCCTGCTTCATTTTGCACTCCAAGGCCAAACTTGCCTGTTACTCCAAGTATCTCTTGACTTCCTACTTTTACATTCCAAGCCCCAACGATGACTAAAACATCTGTTTTTTTGGTGTTGGTTCTAGGAGGTTTTCTAGGTCTTCATGGAACTGAACAGCTTCAGCTTCTTTGGCAGTAGTCGTCGGGGCACAGACTTGGATTACTGTGAATTTCAGTGGTTTGCCTTGAAAACAAACCAAGATCATTCTGTCAGTTTTGAAGTTGCTCCCAAGTACTGCATTTTAAACTCTTTTGTTGATTATGAGGGCTACTCCATTTCTTCGATGGGCTTTTTGCCTGAAGTGATAGATATAATGGTCATCTGAATTAAATTCACCCACTCCCATACACTTTAGTTCAATGATTCCTAAGATATTGATGTTCATTCTTACCATCTCCTGCTTGGCCACGTCCAGTTTACCTTGATTCATGGGTCTAACATTCCAGATTCTCATGCAATAATGTTCTTTGTAGCATCGAATTTTACTTTCATCACCAGACAATCCACAACTGAGTGTCATTTCTGCTTTGGCTCAGCCACTTTATTGTTCCTGGGGCTACCAGTAGTTCTCCTCTGCTCTGCCTCAGTGGCACATTTCAGACCTAGGGGACTCATCTTTCAGTGTCATAGGTTTTTTTTCCTTTTATACAGTTCATGAGGTGCTCACAGCACGTATACTGGGGTGGTTTGCCATTCCCTCCTTCAGTGGACCATCTTTTGTCAGATTTCAGATTATTAAGCTATTACAAACACTGAATATAGTTTCCTGTGCTACAGAGTGAAGTGAAGTGTTAGTCACTCAGTCGTGTCCAACTCTTTGAGACCCATGGACTATAGTGTGCCAGGCTCCTCTGTCTGTGGGTTTCTCCAGGCAAGAATACTGGAGTGGGTTGCCATTCCCTTCTCCAGGGGAACTTCTCAACCCAGGGATTAAAACTGGTCTCCTGCATCGCAGGCAGATTCTTTACTATCTGAGCCACTAAGGACACAGAAGAACTGCACAAAAAAGGTCTTAATGACCCAGATAACCACGATGGTGTGATCACTCACCTAGAGCCAGACATTCTGGAATCTGAAGTCAAGTGAGCCTTAAGAAGCATCACTATAAACCAAGCTAGTGGAGTTTATGGAATTCCTGCTGAGCTGTTTCAAATCCTAAAAGATAATGCTGTTAAAGTGCTGCACACATGCCAACAAATTTGGAAAACACAGCAGTGGCAACAGGACTGGAAGGGTTCAGTTTTCATTCTAATCCCCAAAAAGGGGAAGGCCAAAGGATGTTCAAACTACTACATATATTCCTGCTGAGCTGTTTCAAATCCTAAAAGATAATGCTGTTAAAGTGCTGCACACATGCCAACAAATTTGGAAAACACAGCAGTGGCAACAGGACTGGAAGGGTTCAGTTTTCATTCTAATCCCCAAAAAGGGGAAGGCCAAAGGATGTTCAAACTACTACATAATTGTACTCATTTCACTTGCTAGCAAGGTGATGCTCAAAATCCTTCAAGCTAGGATTAAATAGTATATCTGGATTTCAAAAAGGCAGAGGAAGCAGAAATTGACAACATCTACTGGATCATAAAAAAGCAAGAGAATTCCAGAAAAACATCTAATTCTGCTTCATTGATTATGCTAAAGCCTTTGATTGTGTGGATCACAAGAACCTGGAAAATTCTTCAAGAGATGGGAGTACCAGACCACCTTACCTGCCTCCTTAGAAACCTATATGCAGGTCAAGAAGCGACAATTAGAACTGGACATGGAACAACAGACTGGTTCCAAATTGGGAAAGGAGTGTGTTAAGGCTGTATTTGTCACTCTGCTTATTTAACTCATATGCAAAGTACATCATGAGAAATGCTGGGCTGGAGGAAGCACAAGCTGGAATCAAGATTGCAGGGAGAAATATCATTAACCTCAGATATGCAGATGACACCACCCTTATGGCAGAAAACAAAGAGGAACTAAAGAGCCTCTCAAGATGAAAAAGGAGAGTGAAAACGTTGGCCTAAAACTCAACATTCAGAAAGCTAAGATCGTGGCATCAGATCCCATCACTTCATGGCAAATAGATGGGAAAACAGCGGAAACAGCGACAGACTTTATTTTGGGGGGCTCCAAATCACTGCGGATGGTGATTGTAGCCATGAAATTAAAAGAGGCTGCTCCTTGGAAGAAAAGTTATGATCAACCTAGACAGCATATTAAAAAGCAGAGATATTACTTTGCCAAGAAAGGTCCGTCTAGTCAAGGCTATGGTTCTTCCAGTAGTCATCTATGGATGTGAGGTGGACTATAAAGAAAGCTGAGCACCAAAGAATTGATGCTTTTGAACTGTGGTGTTGGAGAAGACTCTTGAGAGTCCCTTGAACTACAAGGAGATCCAACCAGTCCATTCTAAAGGAGATCAGTCCTGACTATTCATTGGAAGGACTGATGTTGAAGCTGAAATGCCAATACTTTGGCCACTTGATGCGAAGAACTAACTCATTTGAAAGGATCCTTATGCTGGGAAAGATTGAAGGCGGGGAAAGGGGACAACAGAGGATGAGATGGTTGGATGGCATCACCAACTCAGTGGACATGAGTTTGAGTAAACTCCTGGAGTTGGTGATGGAGTGGGAGGCCAGGCACGCTGCAGTCCATGGGGTCGCAAAGAGTCAGACATGTCTGAGTGACTGAACTGATCTCATCCACATTGTATACACTTTTTTACAGATTTACAACAGGTGAATAGACACCAACCAGAGAAGGCAATGGCAATCCATTCCAGTACTCTTGCCCAGAAAATCCCATGGATGGAGGAGCCTGGTAGGCTGCAGTCCATGGGGTCACAAAGAGTTGGACATGACTGAGTGACTTCACTTTCACTTTTCACTTTCATGCATTGGAGAAGGAAATGGCAACCCACTCCAGTGAGGTGGAGCATGGTGGGCTGCCGTCTATGGGGTCATGCAGAGTCGGACATGACTGAAGTGACTTAGCAGCAGCAGCAGACACCAACAGTTTCCATTCTACATTACTCATATTCAGACTCATACTAATTTATCAGGGCTCTTAACAAAAGGAAATGCTCAAGCTGATATCCTTTATTTCCAGCCTTTACAGTGGCATCAGCCTTTCATAATCTGACACATTGTAATTCAAAATGTTTAAAAACCAAGTTTCATATCATTTGGGTTCAAGCTAAACAGATGGTGTGGACTTGTCCTACATGCCAGAAGGTTGCAATAACCACGTCTCCAACAGAAGCCTTGGGAGTTAATCCCCATGGCCTGAAGCCAAATCAGATTTGGCAGATGGATGTAACTCACATTCCATCCTTTGGAAAGCTTTTTTATGTACATGTCACAGTTCATATTAACTCTAAGTTTATATGGGCAACTGCTTGCTCTAGATAATCTACAAAACATGTTATTTCACATTCGCATAGCTGCTTTGCTACTATGGGCCTCCCACAAATTAAAAAAACAGACAATGGCCCGACTTACACTAGTTCTGCTTTTAGGGATTTTTTAAAGGCTTGGTCTATAAAGCATCATACAGGAATCCCATATAATTCCCAAGAACAAGCTATTGTAGAACAAGCTAACAAATCTCTTAAAGAGATGTTACAAAAAAAAAGGGGGGAGATGGAAGGTCACTTCCCTCACAGCAAAATTATATAAAACATTATTTACTTTTAGTTTTTTGCATCCAGATTTCACTGCAACAGAATGACATTTTACAAAGGAACAACAACAACAACAAAATTCACCCCAAACTACCTGTTTGGTGGTATGATGCAGTATCACGCTCATGGCTGAAGAACCTAAGCCACCCCATCTTGTTAAAAAAGACCCCATTTTAGAGTTCTGAGGAAAGAGTCTTTGGAAACCCTCTGACCTCACCCCACCACCTGCGAGCCAATCAGATCCCAGATCAGGATCTCCTGACTTTACCGTTCAAGACTTATGACCTGCCCAGGAAATTCGAAGTAAGCCCCGGAAATGGGAACCAATCAAAACCGAACACCTAATCCTTCCACAGAAGGTAACATTTTTCGCCTGAGAATACCCTATATAAGCAATGAAACCCGGAGTTTGAGGCTCCTCTCCTTAGCTGCTGCATCGGTCATGGTGGGGCCCCAGCTCGAGCTTGGTAATAAAAACTCTCTTGCTTTTGCATCGGATGGCTCCCTGGTGGTCATTGGGAGATTTCACTACTTGGACATAACATGGCATAGGGGGAATCTGATAACCTGGGGAAGGGGTTTCGCCAGGTGATTCAGAAACACCCGTTGGGATTCCCTTATGCCATCTAAAACCATATCATGCACAAACTCCCACGGAAGAGACTCTTCACAGGAGACATAGAACCCCCAGTAATGAGTTTCAAAGGCCTGAGTCTGAAACAGACAAAGATAATGACTCCTATCCCGTCGATGCATCGGAAGATCCCCACTTGTGGACAAATTAAGAGGTTAACACAGAAATCAGAGATCTTGGAAAATGAAGGGAAACATGTCACTCCTAACAATCTAGCTGTTTCCATGTTTCCTCTTATCACCCCCACAGTGTGCATACCCCTAGAAACAGCTGAATCTAAAAATTATACTTATTGGGCATATATACCTAACCCCCATTACTAAAACCTTTTGATTGGAAGGATTCTATGATCCCTGTTTATGTTAATGATTCTTCCTGGATACCAGGACCTGAAGATACATGCCTTCCTCTTTTGAAACAAGAGGAAGGGACTCCTTTCAATGTTACTTATGGGTATGAATCATGGCCAGCTTGTGTAGGAACAGCTACAGGATGTCTTAAATTATCTATGCAAGCCTGGCTGCTCACTAATCCTTTAAATCATAACCATACTAAAGTTCAGCTACATCTTTTCTCTGGTCTGAGTTTTGCTTATAATGACTTAGAACCCAATAATGACACCAAATCAGACAGACCTTTATGTGAGCATCACAAGCTGTGGACTGAAAAACAAGATCGAATTCAGTGGGATAACTGCTGCGGGACTGAGGGAATAATTTATTAATGGCTCCTATGGAATTGTATGGGACTGGTCCCCTAAGGGGTATGCAATGTCTAATTGCTCTCATCAAAATCAGTCCTGCAATCCTCACAAAAGGCTGTGTTCACAGGTACATAAAGCCTTTAACCGTACTAATATTACCACTCACTCAGATCATCCAATTATATGGCATGGTAGTGGCATGTCACCCCCTTCCCACAATTAGATCAAGGAAGAGGGCAAGGAAGGATTTGAAAATTGGCTTTAAGTCTTAAAAAACTCCAAATTAGGGATAGATACTATTCTGATTAAACCAATTATTCATTGACATTTAATACCAGAACAGACTGGATATTTTATATCCAAGCTTAGGTGAGGGATCCTTATGTACTCTTGAAAGGAACAATTTCTATCAAGGAAAGTGTACAAGAACTCTCTTGCCAGGATTGCAAATTATATACCTGCCTAGATTCTTCACTTTATGATGCTAATCACTCATGTGTTATACTAAGAAGGAGATTGGGAATATGGCTTCCAGTAAATCAAACCAGACCTTGAGAAGGTTCCCCTGAAACACATTCTCTTTTAAAGTTTATAAAGAAAGTATTGCAAGATTTCAAAAGGTTTATTGGACTCCTTATAGCAGCTATTATGGGAATTATTGCTATAGCCATGCCACAGCAGTAGCTGGAGTGGCATTTCATCAAAATATACAAACAACTACATTTATACAGCAATGGCGCCAAAATGCAAGTTTTGCCTGGGGAAATCACACTCACATATACCAAGAAATTAATGAATAATTGGTTGACTTAGAAAATGCAGTTCTCCTACCAGGGGACGAAGTACAAAATTTTAAATTATAAATTCACCTTGTGTGATTGGAATATCTCTTCATCTTGTGTCACACCTCGTAAGTACAATCAAAGTGCATATGCTTGGGATCAATTACCTAAACATTTGAGAAGACGTGTTTATAATAGTCTATTCTTAGATAGTTTCCAATTACAGGCTGCTATTTCTAATATGCAGAATCCTCACTTACAGCTACTCCCAGAAACTGATTTATTTGAAGAAATTGAGAAAAGCCTAAATAAACTTAACCCCATGATGTGGATTAAAACTTTAAGAGGTGGATTGCTTGGTATCATAATATCAGGATGTATATTTTTGACTCTTTTGTGTCTAGTCCTCAGATGCATGAGAAAAAGCATCCGAGAACTGATGTAGAAACAAGTTGCTCAGTCAATGTATTTACTCCTGCAAAAACAAAAAGGGGGAGATGTAATGGGAATTCCTAATAATGTATTTTCACAACCTTGAGAAATTTCATAGAAATAGCACCTGTAAAAACAGCATGTAGTAAGAAACTATGTTAATGATTATCTTTCATGTTATTCTTATAATAATAGCTTTGTTACAAATGCAAGGCCAGACCCAGAAGGGAGTATGATTGGAATCTTGAAAGCATGGACCTTGGAACACTGGGTTGGCATCAGGCATGAACGCTGCCTACGCACTTGTTCCTGACACTAGCCCAGAAAGAAATGGACTAGGGTAAAAACAAGGAGATCTGGACAATGTCAGTGTAGCATCTTGGGAAAGATAAGATCAAAGAAAATCTTGTAGTCTGTAATTAGGGATAAAAGCTGGACTCAGCGAGGACTCTGCACCTCAGTCCAAAACAGGCTGCAGTCCCCTGACCCATTACACTAGATTTCGTGTTCTGTCTTCATTCTCATCACTTTCTCCCAGACCATTAGGGCAACAATACCCTTAGTTTTCCAAAAGGTCCAGCTCCCAAAGTGTCATGCCAGATACTCTACTAACCACAAATAAGGGCATCATATAGCTTTATCACAATATGAACCGTATAAAACATTGTAATTACCTCACTACATCTGTTAATTTCCTACCCTGTTTTTGTTATGTATTTTCTTTTATTTCTGAACTCAATTCTCAGTTACTTCCCTTCATGAGGAAGCATTCCCTGCTGTTTAGTATGTATTTCTTTTGTTTCTAAATATTTTTAAAATGCATAGTGTTCTTTTGTGTGTATATATATAAATCATGTAGATGGTATAGTGTGTGTTTGTGCACAAATGTGCACTACTCTCTAAGTTCAGTTCAGTTCAGTTCAGTTGCTCAGTCGTGTCCGACTCTTTGTGACCCCATGAACTGCAGCATGCCAGGCGTCCCTGTCCATCACCAACTCACAGAGTCCACCCAAACCCATGTCCATTGAGCCAGTGATGCCATCCTACCATCTCATCCTCTGTCGTCCCCTTCTCCTCCTGCCTTCAATCTTGCCCAGCATCAGAGTCTTTTCCAATGAGTCAGTTCTTTGCATCAGATGGCCAAAGTATTGGAGTTTAAGCTTCAACATTAGTCCTTCCAATAAACCCTCAAGACTGATCTCCTTTAGGATGGACTGGTTGGATCTCCTTGCAGTCCAAGGGACTCTCAAGAGTCTTCTCCAACACCACAGTTCAAAAGCATCAATTCTTCGGCGCTCAGGTTTCTTTATAGTCCAACTCTCACATCCATACGTAACCACTGGAAAAAACATAGCCTTGACTAGTTGGACCTTTGTTGGCAAAGTAATGTCTCTGCTTTTTATATGCTGTCTAGGTTGGTCATAACTTTCCTTCCAAGGCATATCACAGCATCATGATTATCTGGGTCATGAAGTTTTTTTGTACAGTTCATCTATCTGTGTATTCTTACCACCTCTTCTTAATATCTTCTGCTTCTGTTAGGTCCCTACCATTTCTGTCCTTTATTGAGCCCATCTTTGCATGAAATGGTCCCTTGCTATCTCTCATTTTCATAAAGAGATATCTCATCTTTCCTATTCTATTGTTTTCCTCTATTTCTTTGCATTGATTACTGAGGAATGCTTTCTGTCTCTCCTTGCTGTTCTTTGTAACTCTGCATTCAGATGTATCTTTCCTTTTCTCCTTTACCTTTAGCTTTAGTTAATATACATATACATATCTATAATTTATATAAATTTATATAATAATTTATATAAATATATAATTTATAATTCACATGTATATAATACATATACATGTATCTATTATTTTCAAACTCTTTTCCTGTTTAGGTTATTATAGAGTATGGAGCAGAGTTCCCTGTGCTATACAGTGATCTTTGTTGATTGTTTTGCTTTATTAGCTATAACAACAAAGATGTAACTATATCTTTATTGAATAGATAGAACAGTGTGTACCCCTCAGTCCCAAACTCCCAATCTATCTATCCTCTGCCCCTTACCTCATGGCAGCCATGAGTTTTTTCTGTAAGTCTGTGAGTCTGTTTTGTAAGTAAGTTCATTTGTATCATTTTTTTTAGATGCTACATATAGGCAATATCATATGATATTTGTCTTTGTCTGACTTAGTTTCCTTGGTCTGATAATCCCTAGGTCTTCTGTGTTGCTACAAATGGCATCATTTCAGTTTTTTTTAATGGCTGAGTAATATTCTATTGTATATATGTACCACTTCCTTATCCATTCATCTGTTGATGGATATTTAGGCTACTTCCATGTCTTGGCTATTGTAAACAGATTGCAATGAACACTGGGGTGCATGTATCCTGTCAAACCATGCTTTTCTCTGGATATATGCCCAGGAGTGGGATTGCTGAATCATGTGGCAGCTCTATTTTTAGTTTCTTAGGGAACCTCCATACTGTTCTCCATAGTGGCTATACCAACTTACATTCCCACTAACAATGTAGGAGGGTTCCCTTTACTCCACACCCTCTCCAGCATTTATTGTTTGTAGACATTTTGATGGCCATTCTAACTGCCGTGAGGTGGTATCTCATTGTAGTCTTGACTTGCATCTCTCTAATAATTAGTGATGTTGAGCATCTTCTCACAAACCTCTTGGCCATCTACATGTCATCTAAAAGTACTTTTTAATTAAAGTGTGCACATTTTTTAGACAATGCTATTCACACAATATAGCATAAACATAACTTTGCATTGGAAGTCAAAAAGTTCATGTGATTTACTTTATTGCAGTGGTCTATAAAACACCTGCAGTATCTCCAAGGCATGCCTGTACAGTTTTCTGGGAAGGAAATTGTGACTGACTCAATTAAATTCACATGCTCACACCTTGTCCAAGCAGCTATAGCTAGATTGACAGACATTTGTGTGAAGACCAAAGATGGCAGCCAGGAGCTCAAACCTGGGTAACTCTGGGCATTTTTGGTAGTGGGCACTTCTTAGAAAAGGTGGGAATAATAGGAGTGGGGTACCTACCTCAAAAGGCATTTACTCAGTCTCATTTAGAGACTGTGATGAAAGCATAAAATCTGAGCAGTAGCTCTTGGTTTTTGACAGGAAGTTATTAGCTACATAACAAAGAGTGACATCAGTGGGTTGATGCAAAAAGCACCCCTCAAGGAAAGTAGAGAAAACCACAAGCTGCAATATTAAGTACCTTATCTCAAAAATAATTAGTATTATTTTTTTCTCTGTATTTCTCTACATAAAAGGAGCCCATTTATTCTCTATAATTTCGAGACCATATCTTAATTAAAATGGTGAGAAGATATCCTTTAAGAATGGAGGCCAGAGCATTAGAGGTAACAACTAAGTGCTACTTGGATTAATAAATGATGTGTTGTATCTGCCTAATAGAAAAAGGAAGAGACACTGACCATATCTGCAATGCACTCCCCTAAGGAAAGAAAGCTGAGGAAAGTGTTGTGGAGTGGTGCCAATCAGCCTAGAGCTAATTGGGAACAAATTATGAATCCACAAACCATTTCTGAATACTTCACCATCATCACAACCTACCCAGGGTTCTAGAAAATATACTCTGAGATTACTTATAAGTTTCATCAGCAATGAGAAGGTCCATTTTCTGCCTTTGTTTGTAAACAATTTGAAACAAGCTTATAGATCATAGATGAGGTGGTCCAGCAATGGGCTCCAAACCAGAAGGGCCTGCAGACAGTGGGGCTCTGTGGTGTGTGATCACTCAATAACCTTGTGATCTCACTATGCTCCCCATATAGTCCGATCAAGTAGGTCATATTCTGCGTTGGTGTGCTCCCACTCATCTGTCCTCAGCCTTAGAATGCTTTAGGTTTTTTAATAGGTTAATGAAAGGTTATAACCTTTTCTGTTATCCACCAATATTTGTGGGGGCTTGAAGCACATTTTGATTGAAGGCAGCAAGACTGACGTGTGTGCTAGGAAAATTCCCAAAGTATCAAGTCAATGACTACTTTCAGCTGGTTGCCCCACCTCCAGAAAGGAAATGTACCTGAGTGCAGCAGTTTCATATAGGGGAGGGTAAGGGGGGAGGAAGGTGTGTTTTCTCTACCACACCCTGCCTTGCCACGGTGTTTTAGGTCTGGATTGCTTGTTCCTTATTTCCTTATCTGGCCAGGAAGGCAGTAATTGCAATGTGGAGAAGCTATAAACCTGTCACTGGCCGCCCCCTGACCTACCAGTGAGGTCCATCACCTCAAGAGAGGATGAGAGCTTACGATCTTCTATTTAGTTTCTTTTACTAAACCCTCCTGGGTCTTTCACTGAAATCAGAGTCAGTCAGTAGATTTATAACCCAGAAAGGAGCTAAAACTGAAGAGAGAGGCATTAGTGGGCAAGTTCATCTGATCCCAATCCGAATTGCCATCATCCATATGGGAGATAGAGGCAGACGTCACCAGTAAATGCATGATTATGTGTTACCTCAAGGTCAAGGTAACCTTTAAGGGAGAGGAGTACTATCACCACTTGACTTTCTGTGATAATTTAATGTGTCAACTTACCTGGGCCACAGGGTGCCCAGATATTTGGTCTCATTGTTTTGGGTATGTCCCTGAGGATGTCTTTTGGATGAGATTAACAATTAAATCAGTGAACTTTGAGTAAGGCAGATTGCCCTCCATGTGTGGGTGGGCCTCATCCAATCAGTTGAAGGCCTGGCAGACCAGAAGACTGACTTCCCCATCTGCCTCCTTCCCCACGTGACAAGGATGCTGTAGACTTGTGTGTGAGTGTGGCTCTATGCAAGCTGGAGAATATGTCCCAGCACATCACACTTCACGTGAGAGTTATAGAAAACCAGGAGTCATTAGAGAGCATCCCTCCTCATTGTTTTTTTGAACAAAGCCTAGGGCTCTGGTCCAGCCTGTAGTTACAAAAGTCAGCACAGGGTATGGAAGTGGGGCAGAGCAAAGGGAACCCCAAGTCCAAGTCCCAAACAAGAAAGGATGAAATAAAGGAGGTAAGTCCAAAAGTACCAAGTATGCGCTGAAGGTGGCCTCAGAGAACCAACCACAGGAAGGAGATTGGTGTCAAGGAAGAGCCTGAGACGTCCCCAGAGCCAGACATCTCCTTTTGGTTGTATGTCCACCTGAACCAAACAAATAGGTCTCTGCTCTTCACTTAGCTAGAACCAACTAGATCAAAATTAATTATATTCAAAGATTATTATAAAACAAAGACAAATACTCCCAGTTTCATTAAATACCCCACTGTGGCCACCTTATCCACCTTGGTTCCTCCCTGACATGTAAGTCTTTCGTCACTGCTTCAGAAATACCAGGGTAAGGTGGACACTCCCACGACCTTTCAGTCACTCAGATTGTATGCATCTGTGAGAGACTTTACTTGAGCAATGATGATGACTCTCTCTTCTCACAGGCTGTGTAAATAATTCTAACCCTGTTTCACTATGCACTGGGTATTCTCGGTACTTCCTTCTTTCTCAGAGAAGAAGATATTTTAAAAAACACTGGCTATATCCCTGTATTGTTTACACTAGGGTGCATAGTATGGTCATAGCCATTTGTGAGTAAACCATGGTATTTTTTATTCCAATTTATTTTTTTTCCTAATGTATCAAGTGAATTGCTCATGAGATCAAGCAATGGACTAAAGACCCAGTAAAGTAAATGTCGCTCAGTCATGTCCGACTCTTTGCGACCCCATGGACTGTAGCCTACCAGATTCTTCCGTCCATGAGATTTTCCAGGCAACTGGAGTGGATTGACATTTCCTTCTCCAGGAGATCTTCCCAACCCAGGGATTGAACCCAGGTCTCCTGCATTGTAGGCAGACGCTTTACCATCTGAGCCACCCAGTACCTGACTCTAAACAGCAAATTTTACTGTGGCAACAGCCTTAGCAAAGTGGAAGGTAGGATTTGGGCTGGAGTGGGGAGTGTATGCTTAGGGAAATCATTTTTATGTTTGTCGTATGTTTAATAAATCCTTTAAGAGAATGGCATGTGTGTGCATAAATGACATTGAAGGGTATGTTTGAAGAATAATAAAGAGAGTGGCTGTTTGGGAAACTATAAGGCTCTTCTTTGCAGAGTGAAAATCCAAAGGCCCGAGCTTAATGACTTTTAGAGATTTTTAGAGAGACGACATAAGGAAAGAGAGAAAAGAAGAAACATAGGGTGGAGAAGAAATTAAAACAGGTTTCTAAAAAAGATGCTTTGAGTAAGGAAGGATATTGTAATAATTCCATAAGCATAGTTGCCAAGGTACCTGCCAGAGACATGCAAAATTAATTACAAGACACTGTATTCAGGGAAGCCCGAAGCTGTGATCTCCCACAAGTTAATTTAGGCTCATAGCTGCATCCAATCCAGAAATAATACTGAAAATGATCAAGGATCATTTTATTCATTAGTGATGTGGCATAGTAACACAACTAATATTCCTAGTGTATCAAAGCTGAACCAAGGCCAAATTTCTCCTTAGAGGAAAAGGGGTTTTATTAGCCTCTGACCAATTCCCTTTGCACTCCTCAACCAAAAACAAGGCTTTGGGAGAGGAGATTTTAATATAACACAGTCCCTATGCTTTGTGAAAAGGACTCTGAATCATGCTGTGTGCATGCTAAATCTCTTCAGTCGTGTCCAACTCTTTGCAACCCCTGCAGCCCACCAGGCTCCTCTGTCCATGGGATTCTCCAGGCAAGAAGACTGGAGTATGTTGCACTCGCCTTCTCCAGAGGATCTTCCTGACCCAGGGGTTGAACACGTATCTTTTATACCTCTTACGATATGCAGGAGATAAGTCATCAGATACATCATCAGATATGCAAATGACACCACCTTTATGGCAGAAAGAGAAGAGGAACTAAAGAGCCTCTTGATGAAAGTGAAATAGGAGAATGAAAAACTGGCTTAAAACTTAACATTCAAATAACGAAGATCATGGCATCTGGTCCCATCACTTCATGGCAAATAGATGGGGAAACAATGGAAACAGTGATAGACTATTTTCTTGGGCTCTAAAATCACTGCAGATGGTGACTGTGGCCATGAAGTTAAAAGATGCTTGCCTCTTGGAAGAAAAGCTGTGACCAACCTAGTGTTAGACAGCATATTAAAAAGCAGAGACATGACTTTTCCTTCAAAAGTCCATCTAGTCAAAGCTTTGGTTTTTCCAGTAGTCATGTATGGATGACTACTGTATGAGAGTTGGACTATAAAAAAAGCTGAGCACCAAAGAATTGATGCTTTTGAACTGTGGTGTTGGAGAAGACTCTTGAGAGTCCCTTGGACTGCAAGGAGATCAAATCAGTCAATTCTAAAGGAAATCAGTCCTGAATATTCATTGGGAAAACTGATGCTGAAGCTGAAACTCCAATACTTCGGTTACCTGATGCGAAGAACTGACTCATTGGTAAAGACCTTGAAGCTGGGAAAGATTGAAGGCAGGAGGAGAAGGGGATGACAGAGGATGAGATGATTGGATGGCATCACTGACTCGATGGACATGAGTTTGAGCAAACTCTGGGAGTTGGTGATGGACTGGGAAGCCTGGCATACTGCAGTCCATGGGGTTGCAGAGTCAGACACGACTAAGAGACTGAACTGAACTGATGCCTCTTGCATTGGCAGACAGATTCTTTTCCATTAGCGGCACCAAGAAAGCCCCCTGAAACATGAAACTACAGCAGTTTTACCCTTGGAAGGGTCTGGTCACCAGTGCCCTGGATGAGAGACATTCCCTCAGAGACTCTCCTTTAGGGCTGATCCTCAAGTAAAGGCTGTTTACCAGCACCAGAACTTTCTGGAAAGGGCCCTATGTCATAAGGAGAAATGCTTCACACTGATAGAATACAGTGAAAGTGAATCACCCAATACAAGGCATCCAGAGGATTCCCAAGTCCACGATATAGAAGAGAGGCTTACCGAAGAAATTAGCCACAGATAGTAATTATTCAATTTTATATCTGTTGCATATCAGGTATGTTCCAAAAAGTGCTTCAGGTCTGTTTTATATGATGGAAAAACCAAACCCATGAGAGAATGTTATTGATTTCCATTTAACAAATGAGGAAACCAAGATTTGGAAAGTGTAAGGAAATTTTGCAGAGTGACCCAGCAAAAGCGTCTGGTTTTTTGTTTGTTTGTTTGTTTTTAATTAAGCCAAAGGTTCTGCTTCTGCTTTCATGACAGGGTCTCATTTTCCTGGACAGCAACATACCCAGCCCCCTTCAAATAAGTCATCTTTTGTAACTGCTGTGAGCAGATGCGGATCAGGTATAAGACAAACCATTAAAAAAACCACACACACAATATTCCTGATATGCCAGAAGCAACAATCCTTATGACAGAGTATATGGAAGTCAACCCCTAATTCTTCAGATCAAATGCTTTCTGAAACTATTGATGAAATTTTTTTTTCTATAGCGTGATGGGGTGAGGGGGCGGGTTCTCTCAAATAAATGGCAGTCAAAACAAATGAAGCAAATCCTCCTTGTCCCTCATAGTCTTTGTGAGATCCCTAAGCCCCATCACCAGTTCAAAGGTTTCATTAATGAACTGCCAGGGTCCCGCCCCGGTGGATCCAGGGTGATTCGAAGGTGGGGACGGAATTGGCGTCCTAAGAAAAACTTATTTAATTACAGATAGAGGGGGATTAGGAATTTAGCAGAGAAAAAGAGGCCGAATAACTTGATTAACACAGGGTACCAATCACCACCTACATAGGCAGCAGGCGTCTTCCCATTCTCCCGAAGGAGATGAGGCACTGAGGCCCCCCCAGTCCGATCTTAGAAGCCAAGGCAGAATTAGTAGGCTTGGTGGATCTTATGCACCAGATGGGAATTCGACCAGAAAATAGAGAAAGGGGCTGAATAACTTGGCTTACGTGGGGTACCAATAAAATTCCAGACAAGGAATTTGCACCGTATGCATGGCGGGCACTCACGCTCCAGATGGGAATTCAGCTAGAAAATTGGGGAGCAGAAAGGAACGACATGAGGGAATCAGTCTTTCCGGAACTGATCTGATTTCTTTATTTTGGGGTTTGCTTATATACCTTTTGTTACATTATGGATGAATACAGGTCAGCAGTCCTGACCTTATCAAAATCAGGTGCGTCACATAAAAAAAGTTTTAGGGGTTTTACATCATCTTCAAGCCATTTCTGCCTGCTGACATTTACAACCCTTTCTTTCTGATAGCCAGAAAACTTATTTTTTCCAAGGGTGTTTTTCCTTAAACCAAGCACCACCCTCCAAGTAAAGTCGCATTCCTACAGGGTGAGGGTGTAGTGAGTTACAATCAAGAAAGGAATTTATTTAACCCAAGGTTAACATAATTAATCTTAAAGGTTAAGACTTATTTCTCCTACAGGTTAATACTTATTTCTCTTATATACTTAAAGGTTAAGACTTCTTTCTCCAACAGGTTAATACTTATTTCTCCTATATACTTAAAGGTTAAGACTTATTTCTCCTATATGTTAATTATATTCATTATAAGGGCAGGGAGTATGAAGGTTTTAGCAACAAACATTAGTCCAACAAATGAAAATCCTTTCACCAATGTTCCTCTTAAGATCTACTTAGTCTCAAGATAGTGACAAAGTTACATTTTTACATAGCAAGGACACAGTGATTTATAACAAAGTACAGTGATCTATTACAAGAGAGAAAATTCATTAACTCAGAAAGTCTAATAATGCTAACATCAAAAACTACTCTATTTCCTTTTCTATATTCCAAATACATTGATTAATATATTCCCAGGTACCTAAAGGATATGGAGGCCTGGCAGCAATCATTGACTCAACAACAAGAAAAAGTCCTATGTTAATTAAGATTCTTAGAATACTCCAAAACTCTCTGTGCTGTTTATGGTTGAGAGGTAGTAAACCATCATGTGTCTGCAGAGAGGTTTAACCTGAAACGCCCTTGTCCCACCTAGGGCAGGGAATTAGCGGCAATTATTGACACAACAATTGAAGAAACCCTTTATCAATATAATTCCCAACCAACCCACTATACTAATAATTTCTAACTTTCCACAAGAATTTGCCTTTAGTAATAAGATAGTGACAAAGTTACATTTTTGCATAGCAAGGACACAGTGATTTATAACAAAGTACAGTGATCTATTACAAGAGAGAAAATTCATTAACTCAGAAAGTCTAATAATGCTAACATCAAAAACTACTCTATTTCCTTTTCTATATTCCAAATACATTGATTAATATATTCCCAGGTACCTAAAGGATATGGAGGCCTGGCAGCAATCATTGACTCAACAACAAGAAAAAGTCCTATGTTAATTAAGATTCTTAGAATACTCCAAAACTCTCTGTGCTGTTTATGGTTGAGAGGTAGTAAACCATCATGTGTCTGCAGAGAGGTTTAACCTGAAACGCCCTTGTCCCACCTAGGGCAGGGAATTAGCGGCAATTATTGACACAACAATTGAAGAAACCCTTTATCAATATAATTCCCAACCAACCCACTATACTAATAATTTCTAACTTTCCACAAGAATTTGCCTTTAGTAAATCAAAAACATCTCGTGCCTCTCATGGTTGGAGGGCCGTTGTGACTGGAGGAACCTATACAGTCAGGCTAGACAACCTTCAGAGGAGTCCAGTAAGTTGAAACACTCTAGTCACGCCCAGGAATTTTTTACTGTCTTGGCGCTGCACGTTTACTCCTTCTCAGAGAGAAACGGTTATGGGGGAGAGCCCCCCGTAGGTGAGGGTACAAGACAGACTCTGGTTTTGGGGTTAGATGCTCGGGAGCAGGGAATTTTCCTGAGGCTTCATCACGCCTTTGTGCATACCGAAGCCCCCTTCCTCATGACCTTTGCCAAGGGCGGAATTCCTCACACTGGCCCCCAACAATGAACAAAGACTTAAAAATGTCATTTATTCTCTGTAATGGAGAAAAGGTGAATCCATTTCTTAGAGTCTACCAGTGGTCAACACAAAGCTGAAATACATAGTTAAAACAAACTTCTTCAGATAATTCAGTGATACTTTAGAGCTCAGGAATGCCACTGGCATTAGGAAAAGTGTTTGGGGATCCATCATCAGGAATGATTGTTTACAGATCCATGTTTCAACCCCTAGTTCCTCATCTCAGGATCCATGACTGTCAGTGTACAGAAGAAACCCACATGATATAAGGTATGTTGAAACATTTGGAGCAATACCAAAGATATAAAGTTTTTTGCTTGGAACAAACTAAGAAGAAATTATTGCTTTTGAGTAAATTTTTCTAGGAGGAAAAAATACTTTTCCAAATGTTTGTATAGGAAAAAAACCCACTTTTAATAAGGATGCCTTCTAGTGCATCTTTTTGTGTACAGGGTATGTGGGTGTTGAGGAGGGTGCAGTGTAAGGAATTAGTTTTATAAGGTGTCAGATGTGAGGGTTCTGATGGGGAAAATCAAGCTATCTAGTGGGGTATGTTGTTGTTGTTTAGTTGCTAAGTCGTGTCTGACGTTTTTGCAACCCCGTGGACTTTACCCGCCAGGCTCCTCTGTCCATGGGATTTCCCAGGCAAGAATACTGGAATGAGGTGCCATTTTTTCTCCAGGGGATCTTCCCGATCCAGGGATCTAACTCGCATTTCCTGCATTGACAGGCAGATTCTTTACCACTGAGCCACCAGGGAGGCCCAGAGGGGATTATATAACTGAATAGAACTCTGACCTAAGAGTCAAAGTTGTGGGAAGGGGATAAGATAAAATGATGTTTGAGAAGAGAATTGCCTTCAACAAACTCAGGTCTAGAGAATAACACTGAAATACGAATCAGATGCGATTAAAGTGCATCCAACAAAGGACAGTCACTTTCCTCTGTAGATCCTCCTCCACTGTGATTGGGATCACAGCTCTGGAGGTGGGTTGTCAATTGGCTGCATGAACTTGGGCACATTACTCTGCTCATCTGAAAAAAAAAAAAAGTGACCTATAAGTTTACCTATTTCAAAGGATGGTTGTAAGGTTTAAAAGAGTAAATAAGCATGAAGGATGGGGCTTCCCAAGTGGCAATAGTGGTAGAGAACCTGCCTACCAATGCAGGAGACACAAGGGATGTGTATTCAATCCCTGGGTCAGGAAGATCCCCTGGAGGAGGGCATGGCAACCCACTCCAGTATTCTTGCCTGGAGAACCCCATGGAGAGAGAAGCCTGGAGGGCTACAGTCCATAGGCTCACAAAGAACTGGACACGACTGAGCGACTTAGCACAGCAAGCAGGCAAACATAAAGGACAGTTACACACAGCATGTACGTGTGACCCAGATGTGATATGGCGTTACTTTTGTCCCAGAGATACAAGTAGAGTTGACCTCGAAGGCTATGAATGCCCTTATGATTTTGCAAATCCCTGAAACTGCGAGCTAGGGGAAGAAAAAAGCACAACATGAGAGTTGAAAGTTAAGCTTTGTGCTGTGCTAAGTTGCTTCAGTTATGTGCAACTCTTTGTGACTCTATAGACCACAGCCCACCAGGCTCCTCTGTCCATGGGATTCTCCAGGCAAGAATATTGGTGTGGGTTGCCATGCTTCCCCCAGGGGATCTTCCTGACCCAGGGATCGAACCCAGGTCTCTTATGTCTCCTGCACTGGCAAGAAGGTTCTTTACCACTAGCGCCACCTGGACAGCCCCAATGTAGGCTTTATTGGGGGACAAAATGAAGATTATAGCCCAGGAGACGCATTTCAGACAGCCAGACAGCTCTGAGAAACTGCTCAAAACAGGCAGGAGGGAAGGTCAGTGTATATATGATCTTGGTGGAGGAAGAGTACTTGCAATCAAGCATTTTTTGCAGAAGGTTGCTATTAGTTTCATAAAGGTTACTGCTGGCCTCAAGGAGCAGATATCAACATGAAGGATTTTAGTATTTTTTTAGATATGAAGAGATGCAAGAATTGGACTCAAAATCTTCTGAAAATACTTAAGTATCTGAAGACCAGTTTGGCTAGTTTTTCTCAGAGCACAGAACTGATCTCCACCCTGAACTCCTTTCAGGCGGTGCTGAAGGTTAGGGGTTGAAACAGCTTGTGATTTAATCCTTGTCAGAGGCAGACAGCAATTGCCCATTTCTAATCAGCAACTGACATTCTCGTAGTTCAGCTTCATATTTGCACAGACTGTTTCCATTTTTCTTCACCACATCCAAGGAAACAGGTGTGAATAAATTTAAAATTCGGGAGACCTGGGTTTGATCTCTGGGTTGAGAAGATCCCCTGGAGAAGGGAAAGGCTACCTCCAGTATTCTGGCCTGGAAAATTCCATGGACTATATATAGTTCATGGGGTCACAAACAGTAGGACACAACTGAGCAAATTTCACTTCACTTGACTGGTTTTCACAAAAACTCACCAATCTTCTGTCTTTGTAATTTGCAAAGAACCAGTGTGACTCCAGGCAAGAAAAGATTAATTGTTAATTAGTGAAGAACTCCATTTTTTTTAAAGAAACCTCATGGAAAATGCATTCTAATGAAGTCTTTTCCAGTACTCTTTTTTCCTATCTCTTCAATAAAGGATGCAATTTGATCACAAGTTGACTGTTCCTTTCATAAAAGCCAATCTGAGTTGACATGGAAAAATGGAGTCAGTCTGGGGAATATAGGAAAGTAATGTTGAATGCCCACTTTATCTCACATTGGAGGAGACTGGCCTGAGTGAAGGGACTCCTTCATCTGAAAGAAGGAGGCTCTAACTTTGGAAGCAGCAGGATGTCGATGTAGCAATAGCAAGACCCTATGTTTTTATTCCTCACCCATGGTGGCTCAGATGGTA
Organism: Madoqua kirkii; assembly: GCA_006408675.1. Taxonomy (NCBI): domain Eukaryota; kingdom Metazoa; phylum Chordata; class Mammalia; order Artiodactyla; family Bovidae; genus Madoqua; species Madoqua kirkii. The sequence goes on from SJYC01126910.1 coordinate 35,129, forward strand.
AAGAATCTGCCTGCAATGCAGGAAACGTTTGATCTCTGGGTTGGGAAGATTGCCTCGAGAAGGGAATGGCAACCCACTCCAGTCGTCTTGTCTGAAGAAGTTCATGGATAGAGGAGCCTGGCAGGCTACAGTCCATGGTGTCACAAAGAGTCGGACGTGACTAACACACTCACAGAACAGAAATATAGTCCCTAGCCCACAGAGCAGATACAAGGATTGATGACAATATATCATCAAGAAAGGATTTACAACAGCACCTAGTTTATGGTAATCCCTCAGTAAATTATTATTTTTAATCATTTATTAGTTCTTATTATAGCTGTAGCATGATGATGTTAGAGGCTATGTGGAGTTCTTACCATTTCCCAAGAACTGGTGATCAGAGTCCACTTCTGAAAGCAGAAGATATACTCAGTATTCTAAGCCCAAAAGATCAATTGAGAACTTGCTAAGAGGTGCTACTATGGGCTGAACTGTATCTCTCAGAAAAGCGATGAAGAAGAAAGTGAAAAGTGAAAGTTTTGGTCGCTCAACTGTGTCTGACTCTTTGCGACCCCATGGACTGTAGCCCACCAAGCTCCTCCATCTGTGGAATTCTCCAGGCAAGAATACTAGAGTGGGTAGCCATTCTCTTCTCCTGGGGATCTTCCTGGCCTAGGAATCAAACCCAGGTCTCCTGCATTTCAGGCAGATTCTTTACCATCTGATTCACCAAGGAAGTGAAGTGTGTGTTAGTCACTCAGGCGTGTCCAACTCTCTGTGACCCCATGGACTGGGGCTCGCCAGGTTCTTCTGTCCATGGGATTCTCCAGGTGTGAATACCAGAGCAGGTTGCCATTTCCTTCTCCAGGGGATCCACTAGGGAAGCCTCCAGAAAAGCAATGGTAGAGTCCTAATTCCCAGCACCTGATCATGGGACCATATTTGAAAATACTCTCTTTATGGAAGTAATCAGTTCAAATGAGGTTATTAGGGTAGGCCCTTTATAAACTATGACTGGTTTCCTTATAAAGAAGGGAAATTTGCACACTGAGGTAGACATATACATAAGCAAGTTTATGTGATGACTCACAGGGAAGACATCATATGAAGACAGAGAGTTGGAGTGACATATCAATGAGCTATGAAGTGGCAATACCAAAGATTACTGGAAAATCAGCAGGAGTAAGGAAGAGCTAAACAAGGGTCCTTCTTGAATGGATTTCAGAGGGAGGTGACCTTGATTTGGGACTTCTGACCTTCAGAAGAACAAGAAATAAACTTGTGTTGTTCTAAACCACCCAATTCGAAACACTTTGTTACAGGAGCCTTAGAAGACTAATACAGGTGACTTTTCTCTATAGTGGGCACCATATTACCTCCCCCCGCCCCCTGCCCTGGAAGGTGTCAGATTTATGAAGAGTCTTTCCTCTTACCTAGCATCACCCAGCAAGAGTGTGGCATTTGAGTATATCTACTCTCTGAGGGTGAGGGAGAGAGATGCAGCAGTCAGGTTTGTGGGTGTCTACAGGATGAATTGCATTCCCCATTGATACAATCCTTGAGACCCAGGTAGGATTTTCTGGACTGCCCCAAAACATCTGGAGAAAGAGCTACCAATGTTAAGAGAAGGCATGACTGTGTGACCGGGGGCTGTGAACCTGGAGTTCAGAATTTGCAAGAGGTAGAAAAGAAGGGTCCCATCACAGCCTGCAGGACCCACCCTGGGACACTGGAGAGAGATGAGACAGGAAGCTTCAGGCTTTCTGAAGATTGCAGCATGGAGAGCAATGCATAGCAAAGCCTTCAGCTTAAATGCTGCCAGTTGAGGATCAGTAGGAAGATGAGGCCACCAATGCCTCAATGCCACCAGTACCTAAGAGAACTGCTCAGAATTAAGTGTCTCTGGTGGATCAGAGGTTAAAGCGTCTGACTATGATGCAGGAGACCTGGGTTCAATCCCTGGGTCAGGAAGATCCCCTGGAGAAGGAAATGGCAACCCACTCCAGTACTCTTGCCTGGAGAATCCCATGGATGGAGGAGCCTGGTGGGCTATAGTCCATGGGGTCTCAAAGAGTCGGACACGACTGAGTGACTTCACTTCACTTCACTTCTGTTATGGCCAGTAGAAGCCTTCATGTACCCACCAAAATTGAAGATAGAATCTTCAAGAGAAAATCTTCATAGAAAATGGACATATCCTTACATGGGGTTATACACTTGGGAAATGATACTCATGGCAAGCAAGCAAGAAAGTCCCCTGACCATGAAGAGTCATGTTTCAGGGATTCCCTTGGTAGCCATACTACAAATAGAGGCTCTGGCACCAACCATCCCACTGAAACCTACATTTGTAACTATCTCATACAATTATGTAACAGAAGGTATCTAAGACACCTTTAACATAAAATCATTATTCAGTTCAGTTCAGTCGCTCAGTCGTGTCCGATTCTTTGTGACCCCATGAATCACAGCATGCCAGGCCTCCCTGTCCATCACCAACTCCCAGAGTTCACTCAGACTCACGTCCATCAAGTCAGTGATGCCATCCAGCCATCTCATCCTCTGTTGTCCCTTTCTCCTCCTGCCCCCAATCCCTCCCAGCATCAGAGTCTTTTCCAGTGAGTCAACTCTTCGCATAAGGTGGCCAGAGTACTGGCGTTTCAGCTTTAGGATCACTCCTTCCAAAGAAATCCCAGGGCTGATTTCCTTCAGAATGGATTGGTTGGATCTCCTTGCAGTAAACTGCAGTAAATATGTGAAATACAGGAGGCTCATTTAATTGAAAATGTAGCAAAGGTTATTTTAAAAATAATTCTTATGCAATGCAATCCTTATCTAAATACCAATGGCATTTTTTCACAGAACTGGATCAAATAATTTTAAATTTTGTATGGAAACACCAAAGACCCTGAAAAGTGAAAACAATCGGGAAAGAACAGAGCTGGAGGAATCATGCTCCTTGACTTCAGATTATTCTTATAAAGCTACAGTAATCAAAACAGTATGGTACTGGCACAAAAACAGACACATAGATCAATAGAAGAGGGTAATTCAGAAATAAATCCACCCACTTATGGTCTTTTAATCTACAACAAAAGAGGCAAGAAAAATGGAGAAAAGACAGTCTCTCCAATATGCATATTTTAACATTTTATAGCATATCAATTAAAAAAAAATCTCTGTTGTGAACATTACACATTGAAGTTATATATTTGGGGGTTTTCTGGGTTTTTTCTATCTTACTCTGATACTATTCCTGTGGGTTCACCACGTAGCTTCTGCCAAGCTGCTTTTATAACCATCCTTCCAAGCAATCCTGGATTATCCCACTGCCTTGTGACAATGATAGCACCCAAGATTATGTTGAGATCATCACATGAACATATGTCTTCCTTGGTGGCTCAGTTGGTAAAGAAACCACTTGCAATGCAGGAGACTTGGGTTCAGTCCCTGGGTTGGAAAGATCCCCTGGAGAAGGGAATGGCAACCTACTCTAGTATTCTTGCCTGGAAAATTCCACGGATAGAGAAGCCTGGTAGGCTACAATCCATGGGGTCACAAAGAGTCAGACACAACTGAGTGACTAATACACATAGTGCATACTTTCTCCAGGGTATTTTCCATTTCCCTAACCCATGTCACATCACAGGAAATTAACACTGTATTTGCCCTGGTTAACTATGAAAATATTCTTCATTTTCTCTATTTCAGCATTTTGTAATTGACCTTGACGTGGTCTGCCTACATTCTAAAGATAAACATTTTATCCTTCTTTTTCCTATCTTAGAGTAATAAATCTGTTCTTTTATTACTTTAGTCTGTTCTTTATTACTTACAGTAGTAATTCTTACTGTACCTCTGCTCTTGCTTGCACACGCTTGTATGTGTGCGTGTGTGTTTCTTGTACAGATGGCTTCCAATTTTCTTATATTTCTGTCAAATACAAACTCATTATAAAAAAGTGCAGACATATAATTAATATATTCAGGCCTGAAATTTTACACAATGAAATAGATACCTTATTATGTATATATATATATATTTTTTTTTCCCTTTATATTACAGTGAAAGTACTATCTATCTATGCTGGGCTGGAAGATAGCAGAACAACCCTTGTTTTGCCAGTAAGTAGCTATAGGTGGTGGAGAAGGCAATGGCAACCCCCTCCAGTATTCTTGCCTGGAAAATCCCATGGACAGAGGAGCCTGGTGGGCTGCCGTCTATGGGGTTGCACAGAATCGGACACGACTGAAGCGACTTAGCAGCAGCAGCAGCAGCTATAGGTGGTAAGCAAGTGTCAATTACTTCACATGTAAACTGAAAGTGCAAGACTGAATAAATTATGTTTTCTCCCAAATATCACTGTTTTATGTACAGTGCTCAATCTCCCATCGCCTCATCTAAACTCATTTTCTAACCAGTATTTTTGATACAGTGTACTGGTACACAGACTTTGAAAGAAGAGTTGTGCATCATGGTGCTGCTGCTGCTAAGTCGCTTCAGTCTGTGTTCGACTCTGTGTGACCCCAGAGACGGCAGCCCACCAGGCTCCCCCGTCCCTGGGATTTTCCAGGCAAGAGTACTGGAGTGGGGTGCCATCGCCTTCTCCGAGTCCCTACTCTGCTGCTGCTGCTGCTGCTGCTAAGTCGCTTCAGTCGTGTCCGACTCTGTCCGACCCCATAGACGGCAGCCCACTAGGCTCCTCCGTCCCTGGGATTCTCCAGGCAAGAACATTGGAGTGGATTGTTATGCAATAATTTCCACTCCATAGTGTAAACACTGCGTTTCCCAGCTATAATTAAATCATTGCATAAATATCAAACTATGAAGAAAGCATTAAATATAGACTGAGCTGGTAGAAGCCACAGGAATATCTGGGTTCGCTAGAGACTACCTAACAATTAACATTAGAAGTTTCTTGTACACATATACAAAGAAGGAGTTTATCTACTGGAAGCAAAGCATTCTAAATTAAATCTTTATGAATTCACACACAAGAGAAAGTCCATCACTGTTTTCAGGAATATGAAAAATAAGTGGGCTATAAAACCCAATATTTGAGATTTAATTTCATATTGTAAAATCACATTCAGTAAAAACAACAAAAAGAGAGAGAAATAGTATGCTGCAGTCACCTGTATGTTTTTGCCTTCTTTTATCCACATTTTTATGACTACTAATTGTTAGCTTGTCAATTTACAAACTTTTGTTTTTATGGTGCAGCTAGCATAGAATGTGAGGCCATTACACACAATGTTAAGTTGTCTCTTTTTCTCCCTAAAAAAAAAAAAGAAAAAGAAAAACTGTTATAAGGGGCTTATACTTCAATAAACTGAATCCTATTTAAAATTTTATTTCATCTAGTATTTACACATTATCTCATTTTACTATTTCCAACTATAATATTCTTAGGCTGGTTTTAGAAAAGGCAGAGGAACCAGAGATCAAATTGCCAACATCTGCTGGATCATGGAAAAAGCAAGAGAGTTCCAGGAAAACATCTATTTCTGCTTTATTGACTATGCCAAAACCTTTGACTGTGTGGACCACAATAAACTGTGGAAAAATCTGAAAGAGATGGGAATACCAGACCACCTGACCTGCCTCTTGAGAAACCTATATGTAGGTCAAGAAGCAACAGTTAGAACCGGACATGGAACAACAGACTGATTCCAAATAGGAAAAGGAGTACGCCAAGGGTGTATATTGTCACCCTGCTTATTTAACTTATATGCAGAGGACATCATGAGAAATGCTGGGCTGGAAGAAGCACAAGCTGGAATCAAGTTTGTGGGAGAAATATCAATAACCTCAGATATGCGGATGACACCACCCTTATGGTAGAAAGTGAAGAGGAACTAAAAAGCCTCTTGATGAAAGTGAAAGAGGAAAGCAAAAAAGTTGGTTTAAAGCTCAACATTCAGAAAACAAAGATCATGGCATCTGGTCCCATCACTTCACGGGAAATAGATGAGGAAACAGTGGAAACAGTGTCATTCTTTATTTTGAGGGGCTCCAAAAATCACTGTGGATGGTGATTGCAGCCATGAAATTAAAAGAAGCTTACTCCTTGGAAGGAAAGTTATGATCAACCTAGATAGCGTATTCAAAAGCAGAGACATTACTTTGCCAACAAAGGTCTGTCTAGTCAAGGCTATGGTTTCTCCAGTAGTCATGTATGGATGTGAGAATTGGACTGTGAAGAAAGCTCAGTGCCAGAGAATTGATGCTTCTGAACTGTGATGTTGGAGAAGACTCTTGAGAGTCCCTTGGACTGCAAGGAGGTCCAACCAGTCCATCCTAAAGAAGATCAGTCCTGGGTGTTCTTTGGAAGGAATGATGCTAAAGCTGAAACTCCAGTACTTTGGCCACCTCATGTAAAGAGATGACTCATTGGAAAAGACTCTGATGCTGGGAGGGATTAGGGGCAGGAGAAGGGGACAACAAAGGATGAGATGGCTGGATGGCATCACCAACTTGATGGACGTGAGTCTGAGTAAACTCTGGGAGTTGGTGATGGACAGGGAGCCCTGGCATGCTGCAATTCATGGGGTCACAAAGAGTCAGACATGACTGAGCGACTGAACTGAACTGAATATTTTTAAGCACAGTTTTGTTATTTAGTTTTTTCACTTGAGAAATATTTTTTTCCAAGTAGAAACTCATCATAAAATTCAGTTATATGGCAACTTATTTTTAATATCTAATATATTTACACATTGGGCTTCCCTGGTGGCTCAGAGGTTAAAGCATCTGCCTGTAATGCAGGAGACCTGGGTTTGATCCCTGGGTTGGGAAGATCCCCTAGAGAAGGAAATGGCAACCCACTCCAGTATTCTTGCCTGGAGAATCCCATGGACAGAGGAGCCTGGTGGGCTACAGTCCACGTGGTTGCAAAGAGTTGGACATGACTGAGCGACCTCACTCACTCACTCATATTTATACAACTTACAGAATATAATTCATTATTTGGCTTTCTTTGTAAATAGTGGCTGTGGAGCCTACATTTTAATTTTATCTAGGCATGGAGAGATTTTTTCTTGTATAACTTCTTATTGTTTTTTGCCGGGAGCCAGTGTGAGGAATCCTGCCAGTGACAAGGTCATGCAGAAGGAAGCCTGGCATATGCAAAGATGTGATCAAGCTTCAGGGGTTCCCCCTGGTATTTCCTGAGCATCCACCCCCACCCCTCAAAATAAGAATCTGCCAGCCTCTGTACTCTGCTTTTCCACTCTTCTGATATTCTCTGGGAAAAAGCCAAATCAGGCTTTAGTCTTCTGCATTTGAAAGGGATGTTTCAGTTAAACCCCCTCTGATAGCTCTTTAGCTTGCCTAACAGGTTCCCCAGACTTCTTATAGCTTGTGAATTGTTTACAGCCCCCCAACCATGAGAGGCACAAAGCTTAAAAGCATTTTAAAGATAGAGAGCCTTTTCTAAAGAGTTAAAAATCATATTGCTGACAGGTTTTCACTGTTAACTCAATGTTTGCTGCCAGATCTCCATATTCTTTATCTTTTAGGCACCTGGGAGGATGTTACTCAATGTAATCAGGATGTAGAAGAAGATATATAGTAGTTTTGATGTTAGAAACACTAGACTTTTGAGTTAATTGCTTCCCTTTTGTCGTAAATCACTGTACTCCCTTTACTTGTTATAAGTTGCTGTATCCTTGCTATGTAAGAATATAACTTTATCTAGTGCTTTTCTGAGAGTGGCACCAGACTTTGGGAAGATCAACACAAATAAATCTTCTGGTTCACAAACTCTTATCGGAAAAAGGCTATAAAATGTTAATTGGCCCTTTTGGCTTGAAGATGATGTAAATTACCTAAGACTTGTGTATACAACTAGGTATGCAGAGAGAAGAGCCTGTTTTTGATAAGAGTCTGGGCTGCTAACACTGCATAATTTTGTATTACCCATTGATCTCTATGTACAATCAAAAAGGTATAAAAGGCTTTCTGAACAATAGCGGCTGGAGCTAGTCGCTGGACTAGTTTCCCCTGTGTGTGTCTCTCTCTGCCTCTCCACTTCAGTCTAATTTCAGGCTGAATTCCCATCTGGACCGGGGTGGCCTGCCATGTCTACTTACTTGTCCTGGCTTCTAAGATCTGTAAGAGAGAGAGCCCAAGGCGGGGCACTTTTCGATATTCTAAAGGACGCCGGTGGCCCTACGTAGATGGTGCAAATCTCTTGTCCTGAGATTTTATTGGTCTTGCCTGCAAGCCAAGTTATTCAGCCTTCTTTCTCCACTTAATTTTCCTACTACACTATTTCTTCCTAATCTAATCTTATGTTTATATATTAATAAATAAACAAATCTTTCCTTGCCAACGCCGTCCATGCTTCGAATTCCCTGGACCCACCGGGGCTGGACCCCGGCAGTTTTTCTTCTTAGGAGCTTTTGAAAATCTTTACCTTGTATTTGTATATAAGGGCTAAATAGTTTCTTGAGTGAGTGAAGTCACTCAGTCGTGTCCGACTCTTTGCGACCCCCTGGACTGTAGCCCACCAGGCTCCTCCATCCATGGGATTCTCCAGGCAAAAATACTGGAGTGGGTTGCCATTTCAGATCAAAATAAAACTCCATTGTTTCAAGAGAATTTACAGCCTTTATTCTTTCCTGCCCTCCAAGGACAGACTGTCAATTCAGAGGAAAACTTCTGAAGGAATATTTTCTTCTTCATTGTTCACAAATGTCTTGAACTTGAGGAACTGGCACTTTACACAACTGTATTGTTTCAGCATTAGACATTCTTGCATTTATTTGGGGGAAAGGAGATCTAGGCGTTTAAAGTTGAGAATTCTAGAAATATATAAATTAAACTGATTTACCTCTGTACACTTTGATTTTCCTCAGCACTTCTTGCAAAACATGCTGGTCCTACAGGTACAATGTTTCAAATCAAAAAGGCTGAAGTCTCAACTGGTATCCTAGTAGGCTCGTGGATTCCTCACTCCTAGCTCTTACTCCCCAACGACTTTTCCACAACAGGGAAAAGAATGCGTTCTAATAATGGAAAAACAATTTTTAATTGTTGAGTGAGTTGGAGGTTATATGCACTCTGTTTTTCAAAGAGAAAGTAGAAAAAATATATCCATTAGGTAGAAGGAAAAAAAAAGATACCTACAGTTGCTCTAAACTTTTCATGAACGAAGCCTTCTCCAGGGGAGGATAGTTGTCATGGACTCATTGGAACCCCTGTATTAATTTGAATAAGTAGGACTCCAGATTCTTCCTTGAGATGAAAACCAAAGTCATAGGGATCATGTTTGCTTCCATTTGGGGCAGAGTCAGGAAGACCAGAGAGACAAGTCTCCACTTGCCGTTCAAACTGTTCTAGGGGTGGATCCATTTTCTATCCTTAGAATAGTCAGGTAACTGATCAGACCAAGAAGGAATGCTCAAATGGACTCATCGGAGGGATAGTTAATACAAAGGCGTTTTGCAAAATGTGGGTGGGATGTAGAGAAACCACAAATGATAGAATAATATCGCAAGTTGTTTAAGAACAGAAGCAAATCATAATCTTCCAAGCCTGATGAAGCAAGTAGTGGTTCCTCAGGAGACAGAGCTAAGCAGAGAAGCCACTTTGACCTTTGGCCAAGGAGTCCACCAGCCCTTGAAACATCACAGGGGGGGAAAGTGAGAGAACTGCCCTTTTTCACCTGCAATCTCCTAATAGGGTGTCCTGGTATTTGCAGCCAGCTGGAGTAGGAGGGCATGGGTGCCTGTTGAGGAAATCCATATAAAGATCAGCCCCCAGGGACACAATGGAAAAGTGGGGAGGGGAGATTTGGGAGCAGGTTCCCCTCTCTGGACCCTGGGAGGCTAGCCCACATGGATTGCAACATCTCATACCTTGGTTTTATCCTTCGGGTGGTGTTCATCCAATCAAACTGGAAGTCGGGAGAAAACAAGTCCCTTTTTCTGGTCACAGTTTTGACAGTAACTGGGTTCTGTGTAAGGCCTTGGTTATGAGGCATCACACTTCCTCAGCTACAGAACTGCAACTCTTACTGCTGTGGCTACTTGGTTCCTGTACCTTGCCCCTTAAGGCTTAGGGGAAGTAATAGCTTCCCTCCAATACTGGTTCCCAAATGTGTCAACATCACTTTCCGTTCCCATGACTCTGCTCATATTTCTATAAACAGTTTCTTCATTAATCTTGCTTTAGTTAAACATTTTAAGATTGACTTCTGTTTTCTTCCAGGATCCTGAGTGATACAGCAATGTACAAAAGTTTGCATAAGCCATCAGCAGGCCCAGAATGAGTGGGATCAATGTACAGATTGCATTTTGGGGGGATACTCAGTTCTCTCTAGGTCACTAAGGGAAGATAACCCATTTGTTACCTTCCCCTAACTAGAGAACAAGAGTAGCGATGAGTTCTGAACTCCCAGAAGTGTTTAGCACTGACAGAAATGCTGAAGATCAAAATATATTTTGAAGTATTTCTGTCTGATCTTTCTCTTGTTCTGTGATTTCATTCTATGTTTTGGTCCTTCTATTGTCTGGCTTCACTTGTACAGGCTCTTGTTTATAATTTCTGAGATGGCTGTTATTCTCATGGTTTCTTTTTCCTTTCTGCATTCATGAGCTCCAGGGAACGGTTGGTTAGAGTTATTCATGTCTTGGTAATCTCCCAGCTAATTAAGTGCTTTTTTTTTGAGATATCATTCACATACCATATAATTGAACCATTAAAAGTGTACAAGGGGCTTCCCTGGTAGCTTAGACAGTTAAAAATCTGCCTACAATGCAAGAGACCTGGGTTTGATTCCTGGGTTGGGAAGATTCCCTGGAGAAAGGCATGGCAACCCATTCCAGTATTCTTGCCTGGAGAATCCCCACCGACAGAGGTGCCTGATTGGCTACAATCCATGGGGTCGCAAAGAATCAGATACGACTGGACGACTAAGCATAGCACAGCACAAAGTATACAAGGCCCAATAACCTAAACGGGGAAAGAATTAGAAAAAGAATAGATATATGTATATGCATAACTGAATCACTTTGCTATATACCTGAAAGTAAAACACATGGTTAATCATCTGTATTCCAACATATAATTTAAAAGTTTTAAATGAAAGAAGTGTACAAGGCAATGGCTTTTAGACTGTTCAGAGCTTTGTAGCCTTCACTATTATTTAATTTTAGAATACTTTTTTTACCGTCAAACAAACTTTATACTCATAGCAGTCACCCACTTCTCCGCCTGCTTTGAGCCATAGAAAATCACTAATCCACTTTCTATCTCTGTGGACTCTCCTGTTTTGGACATACCATAGACAGGAAATCTCAGAACATGTGGACTTGTGCGTGGCTTCTTTCACTTAGCTCAGTCCATCTGTGTTGTAGCAGATATTAAGTACTTCATTATTTTTCTTGTTGTAGAGTGATATCCATGGATGTCTATACCGTTTTTGTTTATCCTTTTATCAAATTAAGGACATTTCAGTGGTTGCCACTTTTGGACCGTTTTTAACATTTCTGTATATGTTTGCATGTGGACTTATATTTTCATTTCACACACACACACACACACACACACACACACACATATATATCTATATATATATATATATATATATATATATATATATGCTAAGTCTCTTCAGTCCTGTCCAACTCTGTGCATCTCCATGGACTGTGGCCCACCAGGCTCATCTGTCCATGGAATTCTCTAGGCAAGAATACTGGAGTGGGTTGCCATGCCCTTCTCCAGGGGATCTTCCTGACCCAGGGATCAAATCCACATCTCTTATATCTCCTGCATTAGCAGGTGGGTTCTTTACTACCTGGGAAAGTATATATATAGGAGTAGAATTGTTGGGTTATATAATACCATATATTCAACTTTTTGAGGACTATAATAAATAATTTGAACAGGTAAAATAGTCTTTTGAGTAACAAGTAAGAAGTATTAAAAGAGTTATACTAACCAATCTTCCTGAAATGATTTCCTATAGGAATGGTTTATTTTGTGTGGATATATATGGTTTTAACTTTTACATCTTATGAGGATATCTTGTGTAATGACAGGAAATTGTTGAAATTCGTGACTGTACTTGCCATTTAAACAGGAAAAAAAAAATTGATGACACTTCAAATTTTAAAAAAGTGCTTTCTGTTAATATATCATATTTTTAAAAACAATTTCAAAGAAATAAAACCCAAGAGAAATTCTGAGACTTTGGAAAAACTTCCTCATGACTAGCCAATCATTATGCAATGTACATCAAAAAGAATGATGTCAAGAAGCTGGCTTCTTTGTCTTTTTTTTTTTTACCAGCTTGACTGAGTATTATTCTTCCTCCAGGTGCAGGCTTTGTTTACACATTGATTCCTTCTGCATGGTTTAGTTGGTTGCCTTATCCTCTATTTTTGTTCTTGTTCAGTCACCGAGTCATGTCCAAGTCTTGCAATCCCATGGACTGTAGCATGCCAGACTTCCCTGTCCTTCACTTTCTCCCAGAGTTTGCTCAAATTCATGTCCATTGAGTCAGTGATGCTATCTAACCATCTCATCCTCTGCTTCCTCCTTCTCCATTTGCTCTCAGTATTTCCCAGCATCAGGGTCTTTTCCCCAGTGAGTCAGTTCTTTGCATCAGGTGGCCAAAGTATTGGAGCTTCAGCTTCAGCATCAGTCCTTCTTAGGGGCTTCTCAGGTAGCTCAGCTGGTAAAGAATCTGCCTGCAATGCTAGAGACCTGGGTTTGATCCCTGGGTTGAGAATATCCCCTGGAAGAGGGCATGGCAACCTACTTAAGTATTCTTTCCTGGAATCCTCGTGGAGGAGCCTGGAAGGCTACAGTCCACAGAGGTCACAGAGTTGGACACAACTGAGCGACTAAGCACAGCACAGCACATCAGTCCTTGCAATGAATATTAAGGGTTGATCTCCTTTAGGATTTACTGGTTTGGATCTCCGTGTAGTCCAAGGGACTCTCAAGAGTCTTCTCCAGCACCACAATTCAAAAGCACCTGTTCTTTGGTGCTCGGGCTTTTTTATGGTCCAATTCTCACATCCGTACATGATTACTGGAAAAATTATAACTTTGGATATATAACCTTGCCACACCCAAAATATGTCCTACATCTTCTCTCTTCATGCCTTTGCCCTCCTCTGTTCCCTCTGCCTGTGATAATGTTCTTACATTGACCATTTTACCAAATTCTAGCCATCTGATCAGTTTCATCTATTCACTCAGCCAGTATTTCCTTAGTGCCTATCATATGTCAGTAGGAATACAAAGGTGAGTGTGTCATGGACTATTCCATCAGATCCTCAAAGTCTAGTACAACAGTTTTTGTACACTTTGCCTGTGTAATTCATATGATGTTCATCATGGATGCACCAATATGCCTGCCCACCCTTGGGCATTTTCTGCTTTTCTGCAGACTCTGATGTAGAGCTTATGACTTAAGTTCATTGCAATTCTTATTTTATAGGCTGTGGCTCCCCTTTTCTCATGCAGTTTATTGATTTCAAATTCCACTTTTTATTTGAAGTATTTCCTAATCTCTTCATATCCAGTGAATCAGTTTCTCCTTCATTCTCCTGCGAGGGTCTCTTGTTTCTCTACTGGATTGTTTCTGTTGCTCTGTCTTGCTCAAAGAGTCAGACACGACTGAGCAATTGAACTGACTGAACTGACTGACTGTCTTGCGTTAACAGCTGAGATGTGACCATTGTACACCCACCTCCTTCCTGTGTTCTCAGGGCACCACACATAACTCTTCCTTTTCCAGTAAATACTGAATTGCAATTAAGTGGCTCTTTGACCAAATCAGGAAGTAAATATGGGTGCGGAAGCTGAGCTCTGCATAACTGGTAACCAAGTCTGTATCTGGGAGGAAAGCAGAGTGGACTTTGGATCTTTTTAAACACATCCCCAAACCCAACCCAGTGTGTTCACTCTCTAAGGAAAAACTAGCCACCTACAGCAAAGAACTGGGAATAGACAGAAAGAAGTGAGAGAGACTTCACCGCTGGCAGAGCAAAGTGAGTACCCTTGATCTAATAGTTTCTATAGATAACTGAGGAGCAGTGATAAGGTTTGCTGCCAAATGAGATTTGAATGAATCTGGGGGTGGAAACACGTGGCAGGGTTTATTGTACCAGCTTTTGGGGGTCTGCTCCAAAAAAGAGTAGAAAAAGAAAATTTTAAACCAGACCAGAATTCACCAGTAACCTGTGTGTGTTTGTGTATGTGTATATATATATATACACAACTATTCAGATTCTTTTTCATTACAGGTTCTTACAAGACATTGAGTATATATGTCTTATGCTATACCGTAGGGCCCTGTGCAATACAGTAGGCCCTTGTTGTTTATTTTATGGCACTTGTTTTTCAGCAGCATGAATCCAACAACTTCAGCAGGCCCTATGGCCAACTTATGTTTGTGGTGACACCCCCAAATGGGTATACAGTGTTCCCTGGGGGCATGTCTCAGGTGCCCATATATCCAAACTACCAGTCCCAAGTCCATGTAATTCACGGGAACCCACCTGGTTCGTGGCCATCTGTGAGTCAGCAGCCCACCGAGAGAACCCTAAAAGAAGGCAAAACCTTAGGGGTAAGTGAAACTTCACTCTACAGGGAGGGGGTCACATGCCTGGAGCCAGAGGAGGGGGGAGTTTTGGAAATACGGACCCTCCAAATCTAGTAGGTGGGGTTGGAGCCGACCCGGCCTTGCCAAACTCACATCTATGAGAAAGCTCAGCTGTGCAGCATCACTAGGGCCTCTGTGCAGGGCCTTGTATTTTTTGACTCAGGCATTTTAGGAAAGTGGAAGAAAAGCAATGGGGGGAAAAAGCAGTAAGCTGACACCTATGTTAATCCATGTGGCCTCTAGAAGAAAGTGTGTTCAGCAGACCATGAGGTGAAATCTAAAAGAGCTTGAATGGAATATCTGCCCAAGAAGAACAAAAGCACATTAGAGAACTAACAAAATAAGAGATCCCAACAACTTTCCCCCAAGAGGTTGTCCTGGGCAGTTCAAAGAGAGGCCCATTTCATTGCAGCATCTGGATTCTGATCCAGACTGTCTGGAGCTCAAATCCTAGCCCCACTCTCCATTCACTGTCCATGGGAATGTCAATAAATACAATCTGTAGGCTAATTTGTATCTGCCACATTTACAAAATACCCAATCATTCCATTTCTGAGACTTTGCCCTGCAGGTATACCTGCACATGCAAGAAATGTGACAGGTATGAGCTTACCCATGGCAGCACAGCTGGTGATCACAAAAGAATGGAAGCAACCAAAATATCCATCAACAAAATCCTGCTTAAAGCCATGCGTCACCTCCAAAGAATGAAATGTAGTGAAGCTTTAAAAAGAACAAGTAAGCTCTTTGTGTAACAATGTGGACATAACCCCAAGATGTGACATTAATGAAAAAAAAAAAAAAACAGAGACAGACATTGCATATAATTCGTTACTGTGCAAATTCAAGGAAATAATATATTCATATCTGCTGCCACGTTTGTCATCTATATACATGTATACGTATAGTATTTGTGTGAGAACATACCTGCATGAGTTTCCAAGGGCTGCCATCACAAAGTGCCATAAACTGGGTGGCTTCAAACAACAGAATTTTATTCTCACAGTTCTGGAGGCCAAACACAATCAAACTGTCCACAGGGCCATGCTTTCTCTGAAGGATAGGTCCTTCAGAGGAGGAGCCACTAGGGAGGGGTCTGTTCCAGGCCTCTCTCCTAGTAATAGTTCCTTGGCTTGTGGCAGCATAACTTCAATCGTGACACCCACAGGCGTTTTCCTATGTTCATGAATGTGTCTCTCCACATGGCGTTCTCTTTCAAAGGACAGCAGTCAGGGATTTCCCTGGTGGTCCAGTGGTTAGTGCTCAGCACTGCCACTGCAAGAGTTATGGGTTTGATAGCCAAGGAACTAAGATCCTGCGTGTCACGTGGCATGGCCAAAAAATTTAAAAAGGACAGCAGTCATACAAGATTAAGTGTTTCCTAGGTAGCGCCATGGTAAAGAATCTGCCTGCCAATGCAGAAAATGCAGGAGATGCAATTTTGATCCATGGATCAGGAAGATCCCCTGCAGAAGTAAATATAAACCCACTCCAGTATTCTTGCCTAGAGAATCCCATGGACAGAGGAGCCTGGAGGGCTACAGGCTACAGGGTCCTAAAGAGTCAGACATGACTAACACGCACGCATATATAAGATTAGGGGTTCAGCCTACTCCAGTACACCTTATATGACCTAGTTTTATCTGCAGTGACAGTATTTCCAAACAAAGCTATAATCTGAGGTGCTGGGGATCAGAATGTCAGCACACAAATTTGATGGGGGAGAGGCAGTCACAATTCAATCCATAACAATATCCTAAAGACATAAGTGATGAGCACAAAGATTTATTTACAGAGATGTTCATCACATTGTTATTTATAATATGAAAAAAATAGAAACAGTCTTACCCATACAAGCTCTCTGCTCCAATGACTTCACAGACATCCACACGACAGAATCTGGGCATCCCTTAAGTTTGAAGGATATTTAACTCTATGGGGACATGTTCATGATGAAAAGTTAAATCTGTAGAGACATTGTGAATTATCCATGTATATATCTGAAAAGAATAATGGAAGTTTATCAAACAAAATGTAAACCATTGTTTTCTCTGAGTGAGGGGGAATGGTGGGCAGTTTTAATTTCAATCTTATATTTTTCCATATTATGTTTTAGACCAGGGAAACAAAAGATTTATTAAAATAAAAAGGGGGCAGAATCCAGACTCAGAAACAAAGGCTTCCATTTGTGGCTCTCCTGACAGGCCATCCAGATCCTGATCGGCCTGTTTCACCTTGGCCTCGGGTGCATCATGGGGGTTGTCCTCCTAGGGAGCTATACTGCTGTTTCATTCTACGGAGGCTTTCCCTTCTGGGGAGGCGTCTGGGTGAGTAATACAAGTCACCTCGCAACCAAGTTCTCAGAAAGTGCCAGCACACTCTGGGTCACCTTGTCAAGTTTTGCCCTGCAGGTTCCCAGCCAAAGGGGCAGGCTGGATGGAAACCCAGCTCAGGTCTTGTTCACCAAATGAACTACTTTGCTTGGGCTGCCCTGACGAGTACCACTGACTGGGTGACTTACACAACAGAAATGTGGTATCTCACAGTTCTAGAAGGCAGAGATCTGAGATCAAAATGCCAGCAGGTTTGGTTTTTTCTGAGGCCTCTCACCTTGGCTAGTAAACAGCTATCTCTTCCCCTGAGTCTTTGCATAGCTGTGTGTGTGTGTGTGTGTATGTGTGTGTGTGTGTGTATACCCTAATGAAAATGTGTGTGTATGTGTGTGTGTATACCTTAATGAAAGGTTGCTTCTACAAGCTGAGCTGTGAACAACGCAGGGACTTTTGGCCTCCGAAGAAGAGGAATTTGATCTGGGGCGAGTGACAAGTCTTGATAGCTCAGAGCTTTTTGTGTAATAAAGTTTTATTAAGGTATAAAAGAGATAGAGAAAGCTTCTGACATAGACATCAGAAGGGGACAGAAAGAGTGCCCCCTTGTTAGTTTTTAGCAAGAAATTATATACCTATTAGCAAGCTGCTAATTAGAGAAAGGGAACACCTCAAAACTGAGAGAGTTGCACCGGGCCCTTCACCCACAACATGTATGTTGAGATAGCATTGGCACAAGGTGAGTCATCCCCAGCCATCAAACAATTGACATGAATCTTGAAGAAAGGCAGACTTCCAAGCAAATACATAGTTCATTAACATATCTTAAGGAAGAGATTTCCATGATAAAAACACATTGGTTAGCCCAAGGTCTGAGATAAAGTTAAGTTCAGACAGAACCAGGTATCACCATGACAACACAGGATTAGAAGAGAAAAGAAAAAAAATGTCTGCCACTTGTAATTTTATTTCCTCCTGCTGCTTGGGGACCTCTGGGCTCCCTACCAAGGCCATTAACACTCTCACTAATCTCGTTTCATAAGAACGTAATTCCTGTTGGTTTAGGTGCAAGTCCAACCCTGATGATCCCCTTTAACCTTAGTCAGCTCTTTTTTAAGTCAGATTTTTTGGTTGTTGTTTGGTTGGTTTTTTCCTTTATTTATTTGTTTATTTGGCTGTGCTGCAACTTAGTTGCCGTATGCAGGCTCAGCAGGTGTGTGCATGAGCTTAGTTGCCCTGTGGCAGATGGGATCTTAGTTCCCTGACCACGTATTGAACCCAGTTCCCTTGCATTGCAAGGCAGATTCGTAACCACTGGACCACCATGAAAACCCCCCTTAATCATCTAGTTAAAGGCCCTGTCTCCAAAGAGAGTCACGTTCAGAGGTACTATAGGTTAGGGCTTCAAAAGATATATTTTCAGGGGACATAATTCATCCATAACACCAAGGGTTACAAGACAATGCAAGACAGCATTCACCCAGAAAGGCCACTTCCCTAATCCACCCACCCCAGAGGGCAGGGAATATTTTTCTAGTTTATCAACCCAGAGGAGCTACCATTTTCTAATTCCCACAAAAGCACCCATGTATAAAAGTATATATTGGGAACAGCCCTCAAGTGTTGTTCAATGTAGACCCACAGCCTGAACTCCAGGAGAAAAACATTTCCACCCATGCTCAAGGGTCAATAAGCCATTAAAAAAATGGGGACTCAGCTTAGAGTCCCTGAAAGGGCTTCTGAGTCCCCATTCTGGTAAAATACTTGAGGGGTGTTTTCTGTCAAAGTCCATAGCTTTCATCAGATTCTCAGAATGATTTGTGACTCCCTAGAAGGTTATTTAACTTATATGCAGAGTACATCATGAGAAACGCTTGGCTGGAGGAACCACACTGGAATTAAGATTGCCAGAAGAAATATCAATAACCTCAGTTATGCAAATGACACCACCCTGCTGGCTGAAAGCAAAGAAGAACTAAAGAGCCTCTTGATGAAAGTGAAAGAGGAGAGTGAAAAAGCTGGCTTAAAACTCAACATTCAAAAAACAAAGATCATGGCATCTGGTCCCATCACTTCATGGGAAATAGATGGGGAAACAGTGGAAACAGTGACAGGCTTTATTTTCCTGGGTTCTAAAATCACTGCAGATGGTGACTGTGGCCATGAAATTAAAAGACACTTGCTCCTTGGAAGGAAAGTTATGACCAACCTAGACTGCATATTAAAAAGCAGAGACATTACTTTGCCAACAAAGGTCCATCTAGTCAAAGCTTTGGTTTTTCCAGTAGTCATGTGTGTATGTGAGTTAGACTATAAAGAAAGCTGAGCACTGAAGAGTTGATGCTTTTGAACTGTGGTGCTGGAGAAGACTCTTGAGAGTCCCTTGGACTGCAAGGAAATCTAACCAGTCCATCCTAAAGGAAATCAGTCCTGAATATTCATTGGAAGGACTGATGCTGAGGTTGAAACTCCAATACTTTGGTCACCTTATGTGAAAAACTAACTCATTGGAAAAGACCCTGATGCTGGGAAAGACTGAAGATGGGAGGAGAAGAGGATGACAGAAGATGAGATGTTTGGATGGCATCACTGACTCGATGGACATGAGTTTGGGTAAACTCCGGGAGTTGACGATGGACAGGGAAGCATGGCATGCTGCAGTCCATGAGGTCACAAAGAGTTGGACACGACTGAGCAACTGAACTGAACTGAAAAAGTTAAGAAGTACAAGTCCTTTCTCTTCTCCAAGGCATTGTCTTTAAGATTGTTTTGCATTCTCTCCAGTGTCCTCCTCTTACACATGCACACACTCATGCACATGCACATGCACACACGTGCATACATACACACTCCTTCTTCCCCCTCCACCCACCAGTCTCCTTTTCCTCCCTGCTGTTATAGTCTGTCCCTCAACTCACGCACCTGTCTATGACTCAAATGCAACTTTTCTGACAAACAGCAAAATTCCAGAGTTTACTTTGGTCACCTTATGTGAAAAACTAACTCATTGGAAAAGACCCTGATGCTGGGAAAGACTGAAGATGGGAGGAGAAGAGGATGACAGAAGATGAGATGTTTGGATGGCATCACTGACTCGATGGACATGAGTTTGGGTAAACTCCGGGAGTTGACGATGGACAGGGAAGCATGGCATGCTGCAGTCCATGAGGTCACAAAGAGTTGGACACGACTGAGCAACTGAACTGAACTGAAAAAGTTAAGAAGTACAAGTCCTTTCTCTTCTCCAAGGCATTGTCTTTAAGATTGTTTTGCATTCTCTCCAGTGTCCTCCTCTTACACATGCACACACTCATGCACATGCACATGCACACACGTGCATACATACACACTCCTTCTTCCCCCTCCACCCACCAGTCTCCTTTTCCTCCCTGCTGTTATAGTCTGTCCCTCAACTCACGCACCTGTCTATGACTCAAATGCAACTTTTCTGACAAACAGCAAAATTCCAGAGTAACCTAGATGTCAGCCAAAATCACCCTATCCCATGAGATTTAAATAAAATAGCCTGGGGCTTTCCTGGTGGCTCAGGGATTAAAAAAAAATCCACCTGTCAGTGCAGGAAACAAGCCAGGAAGATCCTACTAGCCTCAGAGCAACTGAGCCCACGCACCAGTTATTGAGCCTGTGCTCCAGAGCCGGGGAACCACAACTATTGAAGCTCACGAGCCCCAGAGCCCATGCTCTGCAACAAGAGAAGCTACTGCAATGAGAAGCCTGTGCATCCCAGCTAGACAGCAGTTCCCACTCTTTGCAACTAGAGAAAGGCTAGCACAGCAATGAAGACCCAGTACGGTCAAAAATAAAATGAATAAATAAATGAAATTAAAGGGAACAGGCCTCAAAAATTTAAGGACTACTATAATAAATTTCACAATAAATAAATAAAATAGCCTAGAGTTAGCCCCCACCCTCATTCCACACAATATCTGCAAAATGGCAGGGTCTGTGCTCTAGGGAATGTCTTTCTTTGCATCACTGCTCCCCCTCTCTCTCTTGCTCCCATCTGTCTCGTCTCCTGAGATTCTGGTCTTCTCTCTTCTCTACACAAACCTAACTAGGAACCAACCTCTCTTCCTGCCCCCAAGCACTCACAGGGAACCTGTTTCGTATCACTAACTTTAATGGAGTTTGGGGTGGCAGAAAGGACTAACACGCCAGACAAAGAATACCTTGCTACTGAGCATTAGCCTCCACTGAGTATTAAGTGCCCAGCGGCTGCCCTGACATTCCAAATGCCTCACTAGTTTTCTCCTCTTCTGCCAGGATGCTCAGTGACCTTCAGCCCTCCTCTCGTTTTTCTGCAGTTTTGTTCTTAGCTGCCTTCTTGACTCCAGGACTGTCTTTCTATTTCTTAAAGATCACTAATGCCCTCTTCTAAAACAAAGGCTTGTCTCCCTTGGTATCTCTAAAGGGCCAGCAGGAACATCAGAAATCCAGCCTTTTGTTCCCTTTCTTCTTCATCAATTCTCTATAAACAGAAGGGTGTACAACTGAGATTCATTTTTACACTTCTAGGAAAAATGGCATTCCCCTTAGAAGGCATAAGCAACTTGAGTAAGTTTTTATTGTAAATCACCATTTACATTCCCAGGCACATGCATCCACCCTGACTGGGAGCAGGTAGACAGTGGGGGTTAATATCACGGGATCTGGAGTCAACTCTTTGGATATGACTCTCAACTCTGCTACTTTCTGGGTGGTCTTGGATGCATTATTTTAAATCTCTAAGCCACAGGACTTCCCTGGTGGTCCAGTAGTTAAGAATCCTCACTTCCACTGCAGGGGTGCAGCGGGTTCAATCCACGGTCAAGGAACTAAGATCCTGCATGCTGTACAGTGTGGCAAAAATATAAAAATAAAATAAAATAAAAAGCAGGATGTAAATAAACAAATCTCTAAGCCTCAGTCCACCATCTATAAAATGGGAATAATAATAGTCCCGATGGGACATCATGCAGTTAAATAAGGTAAAGTTATGAGAAACACTTCATGTAGTGCTCAGCAAAGCTTTTCCTAAACAGTGGCTGATGCCCTTTCAGACCACTGTTGCTGCCATACTGGGCAAATGATGGTAGGTAATCTGTCCAGCCGCTGTGCCTACAGAATACCAGTGCTGAAATAAATGCACACAGTCTACCTTGCAATTCTCACATTGGACATTCAGTTTTGTAGACATGTGACACTTTTCTGAGTCGCTAAAAGGTACTCACCTAGGTGTGCAGACAGGCAAGGACTGAGGTTGGGTTAAAACATCTCAAAGCAGTACAGCTGGTAGCCTTTCCTTCTCCCATCCCAAGCCCCTGTGCCCAATTGAATCCCGAGATATGGGTAAGAAACCAACAAGATATTGTGTGGGGAAAAGTAAAAGAAAAAGAAATAAACAACATTTACTCCGTATAGGATCTACTATGTACAAGATACACTAAAGGGCAGATGAGGGGCATAAATTTTCTAGTGACAATGACACTTAAGAAGACATGTCCTTTTTCCCCTTTTCAAATGAGGAAATAAATATTTGGGAAATGAGTAACTTACCCAAGATCACATGAGTTTCAAGCCAGAATTTACAACTAATCTGCTGGATCCCACTTCACTGCCCTGTGATGTGGTGCAAAACAGGCACTCATCAACCATTCACTCATTCTTTCCCCTCACGTTGAGCTAGGGTCTCAGCAGAGAAACATAGTGTGTATGAGAGAATATGTGTGTAAACAGAATAATGGAAACCTGAAGATGGGGGCCCTAACCCCTGACCTCTTTCTAAACCACCTCTCTTCCTTGCCAGTTCATCATTTCAGGATCCCTCTCTGTGTTGGCAGAAAAGCACCCACAATCTTCTTGTCTGGTAAGTCACATCCTGGGACTGACTCTCCCAGCTGGGAACCTATAGGAAAGACACACCAGAGGGAAAAGAAGATTAATCCCTCCCTCATCCTCACACCTACTCATAACCAGACATAGGCTCTGACACGTTGTTGTTCAGTCACTCAGCTGAGTCCAAATCTTTGTGATCCCCATGGACTGCAGCATGCCAGGCTTCCCTGTCCTTCTCTATCTCCCAGAGTTTACTGAGACTCATGTCCCTTGAGTTGATGATGCCATCCAACCATCTCATCCTCTGTTGCCCCCTTCTCCTCCTGCCCTCAGTCTTTCCCAGCATCAGGGTTTTTTTCCAATTAGTTGGCTCTTTGGCCAAAGTATTGGAGTTTCAGCTTCAGTATCAGTCCTTCCAATGAATATTCAGAGTTGATTTTCTTTAGGATTGACAGATTTGATCTCCTTGCAGTCCAAGGGACTCTCAAGAGTCTTCTCCAGCACCACAGTTCAAAAGCATCAATTCTTCTGACACTTGCTTACACATAATCACAGGGCCACATGAACCTGGCCAGAATTCCAAAAAGGAAAATGTCTAGAGGACTTAGGGCAGGGGAGGGCAACACCGCCACATTAGTTAGGGCATCAGAGAGTGGAGAGAAAGAATAGCTTCCCAAGTACGTTCTTACAGAAGGCACAGAGCTCCCGGGTGCCCAGGGCTCCCCCACAGCTGAGCAGCACACAGAGCAGGCCCCCGTTTTTTCAGGACAGCCAAGGAGGCTCAGGCACCTGCCTCTCTAAGGAATCCAGCCAAAGGAGCTCTGTAAATCAGCATAGACAAGGCTTCATGGTTCCCTAGCAGTATGCCCAGAAAATATCCTGGTTCCTCTCACAAGCAGGTTATCTAGCCTAAGAGGCTTCAAGATAGCCAGGTCCCTACACCAGAGGAAATCTATTTGAAAATCTCCAAAGGAAAGCTCAAAATTAGGGGCATGTCTGTTTGCACCTGGGCTTCCCTAAGTAGCTCAGCAGTAAAGAATTTGCCTATCAAAGCAGAAGACATGGGTTCGATTCCTGGGTCAGAATGATCCCCTGGAGAAGGAAATGGCAACTCATCTAGTATTCTCGCCTGGGAATTCCTATGGACAGAGGAGCCTGGGGGGGCTACAGTCCATGGAGTCACAAAGAGTCAGACATGACTGAAGCAACTAAACAACAACAACTTTCTGCATGTGGCCCAGAATCATGGGCCACGAGCCTGTCACATTCCAAGACACCAGAGGTTGATCCTCTTGCCCATCTCCTATGGGAGAAAAGGATGGAGTGTTTCCCAAAGATCATTCTTGGGGACACTTGTCCAATGACATACTCTGTGAAAATGGGTAGGTAAATTTGGAGGGATTTCTATTTATTAGCACCCTGTCCCTGAAGATCCATAATCCTTGTTAAAGGCTCTTATAGGTCCTGCAGCAAAGACCTGTTTAATTTTATGTAACTTAACTTTGTTTCAAAGTTAATTTAGCCCCAAAACTTTCTGTTAAAAAATTAAATTAAAAACATTAAAAATATTTATTTACTTTTGGTTTCCCTGGGTCTTTGTGACCTTACAAGGGCTTTTTCCCTAGCTGCAGTGAGTGAGGGCTACTCTCTAGTTGCAGCGTGAGGGCTTCTCATTGCAGTGGCTTCTCTTGATGCAGAGCATCACAGGCTTCAGTAGTTGTGGTGCATGGGCTTAGTTGCTCTGAGACATGTGGGATCTTCCCAGACCAGGGATGGAACCCATCTCTTGCATTGGCAGGTGCAATTGCCAGTTGTCAGTGCTCCTACCACTGAGCCACGAGGGAAACCCCAGCCACACTCCTTTCTGCACAAAACACTGCCTTGTTTGCGGCAGAACTAAGATTCTGGGAAATCCTGTTAAGAGATACTTGTTGAGTCGCTGCTCATCTCAATTACAATTGTTTTCCTCTCCCACTCTGACCTTTTGTATCTTTTTCAGCTGAATAGCAGTGTGGGCTTCAACATCGTCAGTGCAATCTTCGCAGTGATTGGAATCACACTCTACATTGTAGATTTAATCATCAGCGCTCCCTACAGCTACCCTGTCTATGATCCTCACTATCCCACCTGGGGCAGGGTGAGTATCCTCCTGACCAGTGCCCCCCTTGGTTCCACTTTAGTTCGGTTTAGAAATGTTGGAAAGGGCCTGACATGTTTTGGAAATATGGTTTTCCCAAGGTATATGCCCAATAGTGGGATTGCTGGGTCATATGGTTGTTCTATTTTTCGTTTTTTAAGAACTCTCCATACTTATTTATATTCCTACCAACAGTGCAAAAGGATTCCCTGTTTTCCATACCTTCTCTAGCATTTATTTGTAGAATTTTTGATGATGGTCATTTTGAATGGTGGGAGGTGACACCTGATGGTAGTTTTAATTTGCATTTCTCTAATAATTAATGATGTTGGACATCTTATCAAGTGCCTCTTGACCATCTGTGAGTCTTCTTTGGAGAAATATCTATTTAGGTCTTCTGCCCATTTTTTGATTGGGTTATTCTTTTTTTTTTTTTTTCATTAAGCTGCATGAGCTGTTTGTATATTTTTGAGATTAATCCTTTGACCATTGCTTCGCTTGCAAATATTTTCTCCCATTTTGAAGGTTGTCTTTTTGGCTTATTTACAGTTCCCTTTGCTATGCAAACTTTTAAAGTTTAATTAGGTCCCATTTGTTTATTTTTGTTTCTATTTTCTTTCCTCTAGGAGGTGGGTCAAAAAAGATCTTGCTGTAATTTACATCAAACAGTATTTTTCCTATGCTTTCCTCTAAAAGCTTTATAGTGTCCAGTCTTACATTTAGGCCTTTAATCCATTTTGAGTTTACTTTTGTGTATAGTGTTAGGTAGTGTTCTAATTTCATTCTTTTATATGCAGCTATCTGGTTTTCCAAGCACCACTTATTGAAGAGACTCTTGTCTCCATTTTATGTTCTTGCTTTTTTTGTAATAGATTAGGTGACCATAAGTATGTAGGTTTATCTCTGGGCTTTCTGTCCTATACCATTGATCTATAGTTCTGTTTTTTGTGCCAGTACCGTACTGCCTTGATTACTGTAGCTTTGTAGTATAGTCTGAAGTCAAGGAGCCTGATTGCTCCAGCTCTGTTTAAAAAGACACATGTATCTCAATGTTCATTGTAGTACTGTTTATAGTAGCCAGGATATGAAAACAACCTAAGTGTCCACTGACAGATGAATGAATAAAGAAGACATGGTGCATTTACACAATAGAATATTACTCAGCCATGAAAAAGAACAAAATTGAATCATTTGTAGAGATATGGATGGACCTAGAGTCTGTCTTACAGAGTAAAGTAAGTCAGAAAGAGAAAAATGCATATCATATATTACATATATATGGAATCTAGAAAAATGGTACATATCAATCTAGTTCCCAGGGCAGGCATACAGACGCAGATGTAGAGAATGGGTGTGTGGGCACTGGGCAGGAAAGGGAGGGTGAAATGAATTAGGAGACCAGTTTGCTATAAATATACTGGACTTCTCGATAGCAATACTCTACCTGTATAAAATAGTTAGCTAGTGGAAACCTGCTAAACCTGTGGTATAGCAGAGAGCTCAGTTCAGTGCTCTTTGATGAGCTAGATGGGTGAGGAGTTGGGGGGAGGGATGCCCAAGAAGGAGGAGATATTGTATGTTTATAGCTGATTCACTTTGTTGTACAGCAGAAACTAACAGAGCATTGTAAAGCAATTATATTCCAATAAAAAAAGAAGAAAGGGCCCAACAACCAACCTTCTCCTCCAAGTGCAGTAAGAATTGCAACAGAGTTTAAAGCCTCTGATTATTCTTAGTTTCTGCTTTTATAAAACAGTATCTACCATATACCACTGTTAGGAAATTTTTTAATTTATAATTTCATTTCTGTAATTATACATTTAATGCATATGTACCTGCCAACCTGCCTCTTCTCACTTTTTTGCCTTCCTCCCCGTCACTAGGGACAAGGAGTCAGTAAAGATTTTCTGTAAAGGGTGAGAGAGTAAATTTCTAAGTCTGCAGGCCATCTGGTCTCTGTTGCAACTATTCCACCCCATCTTGTAGTGGGAGCGCAGCCATAGAAAATACAGAAACAAATGAGCTTGACTATGTGCCGATAAAACTTTATTGACAAAAATAGGCAACAGGCAGGATGCAACCATAATTTGCCAACCTGTGCTCTACACCAGTGCCATCCAATAGAAATAGGACATGAGCCATGTATATGATTTTTAATTTTCTAGTCATCATCCTGAAAGGGGGAAATAAATGAAATTAATTTTAATAATATGCTTTATTTAATCCAATGGATTCAAAGGTCATTTCAATAGGTAATTCATGTAAAAAAATTATCTTTATATTTTGTATTTGAGATATGAAGTGTTTGAAATCC
Organism: Madoqua kirkii; assembly: GCA_006408675.1. NCBI lineage: Eukaryota > Metazoa > Chordata > Mammalia > Artiodactyla > Bovidae > Madoqua > Madoqua kirkii. Next base: position 62,347 of record SJYC01126910.1, read on the forward strand.
ACGGTGTATTTTGCACTTGTGGCCTAGCCACATCTCAAGTGTTCAACAGCCACAGGGCTCATGCCTGCTGGATACAAGAAACCAGCTATAGATGAGTCTCGTGTAAATTCAATCTTTCCATCTGTACAGCAGAGTTCATCTCCTCCCCCTCCTACTTCCTTTTTTCTGTATCAGCCGTTCTCCCCTTTGGCGCTTTCTCATCAGCATATGAAAACATGCTTTTGTTCCCTCCGTTGTAAAAAACCAACCAACCTTCTCTGGGGCCAGATACCACTCTATCTCTCTGGTCCTCTTTGCAGAAAAATCCTAAAAAGATTTGTCTGCCTTCACTGTCTCCAACTCTCTCTCTTCTTACATTTGCTCTTGAGCCAACTCTCATCAGACTTGCTGCTTCACTTCTCCAAAAACTTCCTATTCTCTAAGTCCCCAGTGATGGATGTCTCACGGTGTCCAGGCTGCACTCTGCGGCTTGTCCTCCTCTAATCTCTCTCCTCCCTCTCCTTTGCAGGTTCTGCTCTTTTTCCCAGTCTCCTAGGCTGTCCTTGGTCCTCTTTTTCCCCCTGCTTACACTACCTTGGCAATCTCATCTGATGGTAACCACAAACACCTTCTCCAGAGTAAAGAGCACCAGCCCAAATCTGTCTCCCATACTCCAGTCTCTTGTGATCAACTGTCCACACAACATCTTGAAATGAACGTATCCAACTCTCATCTCCGGATTTTACTTCCCAGACCTTCCCTTGAATTTCCTTATCCCGGTTGATGACAACTGCATCTTTCCAGTCACTCAGGATAAACCTTGGAGTAATCATTGACCCTCTCTTTCTCTCACACCTCCCTGCCAATTCCTCAGGGAATCCTGTTGGCTCTACCTTTAAAATGCATCCAGCATCCAACCATTTTCACCAGTTCCTCCAGTTCCTCTCTGGCCAGAGTCACCATCACCTCTCAGCTTCCTAATGATACCAACTAGGGCTCTTGGCCTTCCCCAATCAATTGAAATTGACTAGAGGCCAGATGAGAAATTCAAGCAAGGCTTTATAGGGGCCCTCCTTACAGCTGTAAGGACAACAGCTAGAGCAAGAGTGAGCCTTTCTGAGATGTAACATCACTTCACTTCTCTGCTCAAAACCTGCCACTGCTCCCATTTTACTCACACACACCAAAAAAAAAAAAGAAAAGAAAAAAAGGCCAATGTCCTTACAGGAGCCTAAAGATGCTGGCCTCTGTGGCCCCTGACCCCACCCTCTGGCTCTCCCCACCTGAACTACACTAACCTCCTTGATGTTTCTGCAAACACACCAGGCATGTTTCCATCTTCAGGCTTGGAAAGTTCTCTCTCCTATTCCCCCAGCCCCCTTGGTCCTTCAGGCTGTTTCTTAGTAACCACCTCCTCAAAGAGACCCACCTGAATGACAGAACCACTGCAGTTAAAAGCATCACCTACACTATCTCAGGATCCTTCTCCCCGACACCCCCAGTTTACTTCCCAGTAGCCTTAACCATCATCTGACAAACTCTGCAATTTACTTGTCTGTTATATTTCATGCTTACTGTCTCCTCCCACTAGAATATAAGCTTCATAAGGGCAGGGACATTTTTCTGTTTCATTCACTATCCTGTCTCAAACACCCAGGCCCATGTCTGGAACATGATTGACAGCTCATAACCATTTGTCAAATGAAATAAATGTGCCTGGCATGGCCTATACTCGGTAAATAGAAACCATTAATTGTTATTTATTTTGATCAGAAGCCCTTCCCAAGACTTTTGTCTCCAAGATTTGTGAGAAAAGCCTCGCCCCAGAGAACCTATTGACCATGCCCATGTCTTTTATCAAAAGTACCTTGAGTTTCTCTCCTTCTGGAAACACTTTATGGCTCCCAGTTGCTTCAGGATTAAAGTCTAAATTCCTCGGCCAGGTGTTTATTGCTGCTCAGAGACCTGGCTCCAACTCTGCGTGCCCTGCCACTCACTTCCCTTCCGATCCCTTGCTCCTCCAGACCTCCAGCTCCTCCCACCGCACTCTCCCCACCCATCACCCTGAGATGCAGGCGCTGAAGAATGCTTGTCTTTTCTTCTGGGAAATAGGAGACATGGAGTGCTGATTATAAGAAGTGAAGAGGCAGGTGCAGGTTGAAGAGTTGAGACAGTGGAGATGGGTGGAAGGGGAAGAGGCTCAGGAAAGACTAAACCCACAGCACTGCCAATGCCCTGGAGTGGAGGCTGCAGTAACTTTAAGTCAGAAAACGTGGCTTCTAATCTCGGTTCTGCCCATGTCTGATCTCAGAAGGAGAACTCCTCCCACCCCAGTTGCCCACCCCACCCTCAGACCTCAGGCCTGGCATCTGGACAAGAAGAGCTGGACTTCATCTGATCTTTGTAAATGCTGACCCAAGGGATGGGGTGCTCCAGGAGCTCGACAAGCATGAATTAATGCCTATCCAATGATACATGTCTAAATTCTCTGTGTGTGTACTCAGTAGCTCAGTCATGTTTGACTCTTTGTGACTCCATGAACTATAGCCCACCAGGCTCCTGTCTCCATGGGATTTCCCAGGCAAGGCTACTGGAGTGGGTTGCCATTTCCTACTCCTGGAGAATCTTCCCAACCCAGGGATCAAACTCACATCTCTTGCATCTCCTTCATTGGCAGGCATTGGCAGATTCTTTACCACTAATCTACCTGAGAAACCCATGTAAGCTGCTTGAAGGACCTCTTTTCCATGAAGAGTTTTCTTTGTAAAAGAATTGTGTTAAAAACAACTTCAGAAAGGACCAGAATCATTTGAAAACACTTCCTTCCTGAAACTGTGATTCTTTGACTAAGCCTCATCATCCCACCTTTCCATTTGCTTGGACCACCCTTTTCCACCCCTACTCTCTCTAACTCATGTAGGGTGAATTCCATCTCTCGCTCTCCTCAGTGCCCTCAAGGCACCTTTTCCTTGACTCTTTTATAGCTCTTACCCTGTCTGATGTGGATTGTAATTATCCACATCCGTATTTGTCTCCTTCGTTCAACTGTGCCTCTTGGAATGCTTCTCTGAGCCCTTTGTACCGAACAGATGTTTAGTAAATACTTGCTAAATTGAGAGAGAGGCAAAGGAAAGATGGGGCCTCTCCAAAAGGAAGAATTCTCTGAGCAGCTGACTCTCACCTATGTCATTTTAAAATTATAATCAATAACATATATTTGGTGTGTATATATATATATAAGCCCCAATTACTTCCCTCTACAAAATGGCACTGTCATAGCCAAGAGAATTACCTCAGTAGCTGACTTTCTCTAAAAGTTCAGAGAAATGGTAGAGGTTTACATCAGAACCTAGGAAACTATTGATTCCTGAAGATTAGATATTCCTGCTTTGTGAAGTGTCATCTTTTCATGAGATGCCTTTTTCTGCAGCTGCCACCTTCCCACCACCTTGCTCAGTCCCATCTTTCTCTCTCTGTGGCTTGTCCATACTCCCAAATTTCTATTCACTTCCTACACAGAATAGTTCCACTGTTTCACTGTCTGACTCCAGGCTATACCCTCAGGTCCCTGATATCTGAAGCAAGGTGTCAAGGAGTTTCCCTAGATAGTGACTATCCTCTCTTTTAGGGCAGCATTGCTAGTAAGTGTTAAGACAAAATTTGTTTCACAAGCACACTTGGCCTTCACAAAAACCCAGTGAGATATTTTCCCCACGAAGCTGAGATGAGGTTAGGGGACTTCATCAAAGCCATGGAGATGGCCACTGCAGAGTCAGAGCTCAGACTCCCAGACATGCACTCAGGTCCTTCTGGTCCATTCTGGTTCCAGGTCCCTGGAACGGCCATTTCTGGCTTGCTGCTCATCTTCTGCCTCCTGGAGGTGTGTGTTGCAAGCTCATCTGCCCACTTTGGCTGCCAGCTGACCTGCTACCAAACCAACAACGTGAGTCCCAGAGGCTCCTTGGAGGATGGGAAGAGGTCCTAAAGAGGGTGGAGACTAGAGGGTTCATCCTACTCCCCTTCCTGCCCAGGAACAGGAGGGCTCCCTTGGTACCTAAAGGCATGCCCAGTCCTTCTTGCTTCGTCACTGGTACCCTTCCTGTTTTCCTGTGTTTTTCAGATGGGCATGGTCATCCCAAATGTCTATGTGACAAATCCAGCGGTCATCCCAGAACCAGAGAACTCGCCACCAAATTATTCTGAGGTCCAGGGTGACAAATAAGCAAACTCAAATGTTCTAGAAGCATTTTCACTGGAACCCAAAAGAATACCTCGCCTGTCTGGGCTCCTGAAACCAGATTCTTCCTTCCCTGACAATCTAACATTTCTCCAATAACGTGTGTTCCTGGACTTCATTCCGTTCACCCTGGTAGTTGGGCTGTTCTTCTTTCAAAGAGTAGACAGGAATTTAAAATGGATTTTAATAAGAAAAGGTCCTCCCTAGGGCATCCATGCATGAGTGTCTTTGTGCCACACATGTCTAGAAAACCCAACCTTCATTCTTTCAATTATTCATTCATTTAATAAAAATGCACTGAGGATTTGATATGTTTAAGGCTCTAGTCACAGCAAAAGGAGGGTGAACACTGGGGAACACAACTGCCCTTGACCTCAAGGAAATTCTGGCCTCAGAACAGAGGACAATATACAAGCAATTTTCTCTGACTTGGAGAAGAAATGTGGGGATATGAAGCGAGAGAATAGACAGGGGTCTGATTTAGTCTGGTAGTGAATCAAAAAGGAATGTGGAAAGCACTGATTGCAGCAACATGTAGGGAACTAAAAATGATCATACTAAGTGAAGAAGTCAGACAGAGAAAGACAAATATCATATTTAACTCATATGTGGAATATAATTTTAAAAATTGATACAAATGAATTTATTTACAAAACAGAAACAGACTTATAGATATCAAAAACAAACTTTTGGTAACCAAAGGAGAAATGTGGCAGGGAGAAATAAATCAGGAGCTTGGGATGAACATTCACACACTACTACAAATAAATAGATAGATAACCAGCAAGGACCTACTGTATAGCACAGGGAACTCTACTCAATACTCTGTGATAATCTATATGAGGAAAGAATCTGTAAAAAGAATGAATATGTGTATATGTATAACTGATTCACTCTGCTGTATACCTGAAACTAATACAACATTGTATATCAACTATACTCCAACAATTTTTTAATTAAAAATAATAAAAGGAATGAGGAAATCAGAGAACAAGGAAAGTTGAATAAGCAAAATTTTTAGTGCAATAAGAAAGTATTGGGAAGATCTTTGGAAAGAATTAGTTATCCACTAAAATGATCCTTTTCTTTTCTGTTATAACTGATGCAATAGAGCTCAAGAGTCAACATTGTCTTATGATAGCTTACAAAGTTATGAGGCTAGTACATCTTTACGTATAAAAGGATAGGGACAAATTTCTGTATGAAATGGCTGTACATTCATAACTTCTAGATGTACACATTAATTTAAATACTGTTATCCACAATGGCCACTAGCTTCCAAAAGTTTCCATGCCAATGGGTTAGAACAACTGTTCTTAAAGATCAGGTGTTCTCAAACATTTCCCTGGTGTCAGAGAGCAGAGGAAGAGGGGAGAATTAAGGACAATACCAAGGTTTCTGCCTCAAGTAAACGGGTGAGCAGCCATTTACTCAAATGGAAAAGGCTAGAGTAATAAAAAGGTTTAGGAGAAAAGCTAAGATTTCAGTAATATGACACTCAAGAATTTATAGGAACATCGAATTTCAGAAAGTGAAAGTGTTAGTTGCTGAATCATGTTTTGACTCTTTGTGACCCCATAGACTGTAACCCACCAGGCTCCTCTGTCCATGGAATTCTCCAGGGAAGAACACTGAGGTGGGTATCCATTCCCTTCTTCCAGGGATCTGACGCTTACTCCTTGGAAGGAAAGTTATGACCAACCTAGATAATATATTCAAAAGCAGAGACATTACTTTGCAAACAAAGTTCCATCTAGTCAAGGCTATGGTTTTCCAGTAGTCATGTATGGATGTGAGAGTTGGACTGTGAAGAAGGCTGAGCACTGAAGAATTGATGCTTTTGAACTGTGGTGTTGGAGAAGACTCTTGAGAGTCCTTTGGACTGCAAGGAGATCCAGCCAGTCCATCCTAAAGGAGATCAGTCCTGGGTGTTCTTTGGAAGGAAAGATGTTAAAGCTGAAACTCCAGTACTTTGGCCACATCATGCGAAGAGTTGACTCATTGGAAAAGACTTTGATGCTGGGAGGGATTGAGGGCAGGAGGAGAAGGGGCTGACAGAGGATGAGATGGCTGGATCGCATCACTGACTCAATGGACGTGAGTTTGAGTGAACTCCAGGAGTTGATGTTGGATGGGGAAGCCTGGCATGCTGCAGTTCATGGGGTCGCAGAGAGTCAGACCTGACTAAGCAGCTGAACTGAACCAGGAAATAAACCAGATTGGTAAACACATGGCAAGACAATAAAGGGAGTTTCCTCCACCAACCATCATCTCCACACAAGAAAGGGCAAAATACCAGTAGGGCAGAGAAAGGTGCAGGAAAGCAGAACAGAAATATGCCTATGAGAGTCACTTCCTTCTGCCTCTTTTTTCACCAAATATAAAGAAACTAGTCCTCCTTTCCCTCAGTAATCCCTGGTTCCACCCCACTTCACTCATTGTCAAGGTCAGAACTCAACCCTAGCATTTCCACAGCTGCACCTCCTCCATAACCTGGTTTTTCCCAGCCTCCACACATCTTACCTCTCCTCCTAAGTCCTACAGTTCTAAACTCCAACTGGACCTAAAATCCATCAATATCCCATCTCTTCACTGCCCTTCCCCCCAACTCCCTGCCTCCATGACTCTTACACTCCATGGTTCATCACCAAAATCACTATCAACTCCCTGGTTTGGCTCTGTGTGCTATCTGACAAAATCTCAACCCTGATTTAACCGAACCAGCTGCCTATTTCCTTCCTAAAACAGCAGTTCTGTTTCACTTCACTAATCTATATTGTCTCCCAACTTCTATGTAACTATATCATGCCTTTTTTTTTTTTTTTTGACCACACAGTCTGGTGTGTGGGATTTTAGTTCCCTGACCAGGGATCAGACCTGTGGCCCCTGCATTGGAAGCATGGACCACCAGGGAATTCCCAACTATGTTTTATCTTTTCCTCTCTCTGCAAACCCACATATCTACCTCCCCAATTCTCACCTAATGAGCTTGCTTCCTGTTTTCCTGAGAAATCAAATGTAGTCAGAAGAGAATTACAAGCCCTGACCAAACACTAGACCTTTCTGTGACCGTAGACTGCCTTCTGTCTAGCTACTCTAGAGGAAATATCCAGGCTCCTTCTACCTGGCACCTGATTCCACCCCCTCATCTACACTTTCCCATTAGTTTTTCACAACCTACTGAATTATCCCCAAGAGCACCCAAACATATTATTCGTTCTTCCTTCTGCAAAATGAAACCCTCTTCTGACCCCAGAACCACCTGGAGGTGCTGCCCTATTCCTCTACTCCTCTTTACAGAGATGATCTCCTCAAACTAATTTCTGCTTGTTGTCTCAAATTACTCTTCCATTGCCCTTTTTTTTTTTTTTTTTTTTTTTTTTTTTTTTTTCTTTT